>PVIJ01012546.1:0-49167 GCA_004024925.1 Scalopus aquaticus
CCAGCCTTAGGTCTCCAACACTATCCCAAAGAGCCACAGTGCCTTCCTGACACAGAGGGACATAATAAATGCAAGCTAATAATAAAGTAGTTGTCATTTAATGAGAATCTAATAGAGCACCAGATGAAATGTTGGCAGCTTTACATCCTCACAACCCCCTAAAAGCAGTGACAGAGCTGTGCCTTTCTGACGAGTCCCTCAGACCCCTGCCTTCCAGGAGAACTGCCGGTCGACTGTGAGTCTCTCTCAGTCCCGGCCAGCAGGGGCTGCCTCACCCAGCGCTGCGGCCCTTCGCGGGAGCCGGGATGGCACGGCTGCCAGAGGCAGTGGTTTTAAAGGCCAGCCCCTTGCTTCACCAGGCAATTCTGAAACACCATCTCAGCTCTAAAGTTCTCCAGGGAGCTGACTGCTGAGTGAACAAACAAAACAGTGCCCCAAACAGGGATGTGTCTGATACACAGGCATGCCTCCTTCCTCCTCAGTGATCACACCGAACAGCTTTTTCTTCTTTTCCCCCAAAAGGTTTGGTTTGGAGCTGTATTTTCCCAAGAGCTACTGGGCACTGTCACATATATATGATTCAGGTACCAAAAGACGCCTCTAAAGACAGGGTGATGCGAGAACAAACCAAGGGGAGCCTCCAGCCGCCCACTCGCCAGCACACCCGGTGAGCACGGCCTGAAGCCCAGGAGCGCACCCCTCTGCCCACACGGCCACAGGACACGCTGGGGACCCAGCGCCCACTCATCATCATGCCGTCCCCCAGGCAGGCCACTCAGCCTTCTGAACTCTGGTTTCTTCCCAAGGGAAGGCACCTAAGGTGCGCGGAAGTGGAGGAAGCAGGAGACCGGAGGCCGGTGCCGGGGAGGGTGGCTCAACAAGGGGTAGCTGTTATTAGCATTTATTATTCTTCAGGATGACGACCAGAAAGTGAAGGCATCAGTGCAACATTTGTGGATGATTTTCCTGTATAGGTCAAGAGTGTCTGAACCGAAAATCCAGCTGAGTTGCAGGCAAATTACTCCCCTCCGAAAGGTCTCACCGCAGACTTCCTTCCAACGGGAGCCCGCTCTGGGGCGTCTAGTACATAATTAGACACTGCCATTCACAACATTTTTCTAATCAAAAGATAGTAATTCTTAACCATTTCCTACCACAGCAAATAAAAACTCATCTGCTGGGAGTTTTACTTGTTCTGTTTGGCTTTTTGTTCCAAAAGTGGCATCTATTCATCACAGAAAACCAGGACTACAGAGAAGAATCACCATCGGCCAGTCACTCAGAACAGCCGTCGCGAGCATCCTGGCGAATTCCTTGCAGTCGCTGTGTTCACACCCAGAGTTTCTGACTGGGCACACACTGTTTTGGCTGTATCTGGTTTGGGTAGCAAGTTTTTGACCGATCGTGACAACACGGAGCAAGGCCCGCATTGCGCACAGGCCTGCTCAGCGCACAGCCGTGGGAGGCGCCGCTGTGGTCAGGGTGGCGGCCGCTGGTCTTTAGACTGGGAAAGACCTGTTTCTAGAAGACAGGGCCACGTTCACATCCGTGGTCTTCAGTTCTGCGCTTAACAATTAAATCTGTGGGCCACCTAAACAATTATTTTAATGTGTTGACGGAAAGCAATAAGGACATAAAAAAGCCAGCTGCTGTCACAGTGCTAACCAACTGCCCAGTCAGCACTGCACACGCCGTTTCCTGCCCACTGACAATGCCGCCCTCACCACGGCGAAAGCTGACGCACACGCCTGGCCTGACAGGCTCCCCGATGGGCCCATGTTATCTTCTGCTTGAAACGTAACACCCGGCAAGGCTAGTCCCTCACTCCCACACGCTACTCTTCAAAAACTAGCGATTCTCACACACCCTTTTTCCTCCATAAATTTCAGAATGACTTGGGTTCCTCTCAAACACATTCTGTCTGAATCCTGATAAAAGCCGCACTAAACCTACAATAAGTTTAGGAATAATGGGTCTTCACAACACGTTTCTTCCCTTCTAGCTGTACATATTTACACAAGACTTCCATATTGCTCTACAGAATTTTTAAGTTCTCTTTAAATAGGACATTTACATTCTTTATCATACTAAGGTTATCTCTAGAGAAGGTTTTGTTGCTACAGTAAATGTTTCATTAGATTTTAAGTGGTAATTAATGAGATACGGGGTGGCGAATAACTTTTGTCTGAAATGTAACAGGTCCACCAAGCCTTGCCCCAAGCTCATCTCGCAGTGCTCAGTGAGGAGCCCCAAGGCCTGCTCGGGGTTTTCTTACTGTCACGGAAACGCAGCGGGCTTCCGCTGACGCCCATCACTGCTCTCCAGGGCTCTGCTCCCGCCACCCCTCACCCCCACTGCTGTCTACCCCAGTCATCCCAGAGCTGGTGTAAGTTCTGACACATGGAACTTTCCCCAAAATCAGGAATGATTTTCCCTTTGGCAACATCAGGACATCCAACTTTCATATTTGAGAAAAGATTAAACAGAAAGCAAGAAAGGCAAATCTATTTTTTGCCTCTTAATCTTGTTAAGATTATAAACTTGATTAAAACGTACTGGTTTTTAAAAATAGTAATGAACTGAAAGCAACCTAAATATCTTCCAGGAGGGGTTCAAGTAAATAAGTTATAGATTGTTAGCAGGTATGTGGCCAGATAAATTGGTTGAATGGAACAATATGTATTGACATAGAGAAAACATTTATAATATATTAAGTAAAAAAGGCAAGAAAAGAAAAAACGAAGGGTATTTAGTAGTATTGTAGAAAAACTCTGATTTTGTTTCCTAGGGAGAAGTCTGGAAAGACATATGCCAAAACTATAACAGTGACAGTGGCTACTTCTGGCCACTAGTACTGTATGTGAATTTTATTTTCTTCTTTATTCTGTTTCATGAACACGTACTACTTTTATAATCAGATTTTAAAAGTCAACTTCAAAAACATGTCCCCCATCTCAGTCCATTGCAAGGGTACACAACTGATATTAAATCAATACATCTGTGGAAAGAGACTAAATACCAACTTCAAAAACCAAACTCTTTTTCATCTAGGTGGAAAATGCTGAGTGTATAGATGGGGGTGGGTGGGGGGGTGGGGTTCTGTATCCTGGGACTTTGGGAAAGCAGGCAGAATCCCGGGCCATCCTGTCAGACAAGTCTTTCAGGCTTACTTGGTCCAAGTTCCCAGTTAAAACAATAAGGAAAATGAGGGAGAAAAAAACAAACCAAAAAAGAGGTTAGGGGAATTCTCCAAGATCATTCAGGTGGTTACTGGCAAAGTCAAAAAGTGTCTAAAATTCAGGGCCTCCCTGGGGGCACAATAGGTTAAGTCGAAGCACCATGAAGCTATCCAGAGCCACTGCAGCACAGGTTCGATCCTGGGCCAGGGAGCTCCCCACAGGGCGCAGCAGACCTCTCCTGTCTCCCCACCGTGCCCCTCAGCAGTGTACTTTGGTAGATCCACCTGTCTGCTCCCCACTCTGTCTCTGGTGAATCCTCTCACCCCCCCACACCTCTGGCCTACACACCAGCTTGTATGCGTAAATAAACCTTTAAAAACAAAATAAAAAAATAAAAATACCAAAAGTGTCTAAAATTCAACACTTATGCTTTTTAATGCCTTTCTTAATTTCTCCAACTCAAAAAAGGCCACAGTCTGTCACTCCTACTTTTCCTGTGAAAGGCAGAGGCTGTTCTGCCAGGGCCTCTCATCACCGGTCTGAGGCGAGGCAGGAATCTGTCCAGCACTGTGAGACAGACAGACTCCTCTCTTGGCTGAAAGAGCTGTGAGCCCCACAGGAAACACCTGACAGACTGTGACGAGTTGGAACCAGCCAATTCCAGTCCTGACAGACCTGGATGGCCTGAACAAGAGGAAGGAGAAGGCACACAGAGCTGAGGGGCCATGTGGGACGGGCTTTCCTTACTCTCATTCTTGCGAGCTCTAACAGCACATCTTACCTTCACTCTTTCGGCTGTTCACTTTCTTTTCTTTTTTTTAAAGATTTATTTATTTAGGCATACAAGAATTGGGTGTAGACCAGAGGTACTAGGGGAGTGAGAGGATTCACCAGAGACAGAGTGGGGAGCAGACAGGTGGATCTACCAAGGCACACTGCTGAGGGGAGCAGCGGGGAGACAGGAGGGGTCTGCGGCGCCCTGTGGGAAGTTCCCTGGCCGGGGATCGAACTCGTGCTGCAGTGGCTGCGGACAGCTGCATAGTGCTGAGACTCAAGCCCTGTGCCCCCAGGGAGGCCCTGGCTGCTCACTTTAAGAGATTCTGAGGGAGCCTCCTTGAAGTCAATTTTAAACTCAAAGCGGCTGACAGAGTTTTTCACAAGGCCAGCCGTGATTAACCCAGGAGACTTCACAGACGCTTTGCCCACCAGAGGGAGCACGTAGGAACTGTCATGTAACAAGGAGCCCCAAATAGCATGATGAATATTATAAAATCACTTAATATGCCTATGCCCGGAAAGAGAAAAATTTAATGAGGTCAGGACCTCCTTAACAGAGGTCCTGGTCTCTGGCAGAAGTTCAAAAATAACTGATCTCCAGAATGTGGATCCTCCCAAGGATTAGCTGATACTCGAAGTAGGTGAGGAAACTGGTTCTAGACCTGCACACCCGTGGGTGAAGCTCAGTTGGCATCCGTTCTGCCAGACGGTGCCACGCTCCGAATGTCCACAGTCTGGTTTGCAAGTCCTCAAGATGGAACCAGGCCCTGGACAGAAAGAATTCACAAAGGGATCCCCCGGGGACCTCCGTCCTAGTGGTGACACACTGGACTGCGGGGGCCCTGCCAACTAGGCACTGAGGAAAGAGGAACTTTTCACCCTTTCCAGGATGCCAGTTTTTCTTAAAACAGAGAAACCCAACAATCCCCGAGAACCGTGCTTCTAGAATGTGACGCGATCATTACCACCAAATGTGTTTCTTTCTAGAGCAGACTCTGCTTAAGAGCCTGGCCCCTAGACGGCCCTGTCGAGCCTTCACCCCAAGGGCGGTCTGGTGGGGCTACCCTGTTTCTCACATTAAGAGGGCACAGCCGGGCACTGGCTGGACTGGCAAGGCAGGAAATTCCCGACAGGCTCCAGCAGTCGGCTGCGCTCAGGTTCTAGAGTCTATTTTACAGACACAAGTGCCCCCAGATCTCCATATGACAAACCTGGAGCACCCCACTGGGTTCCAGCTCTGCTCTCCATTCACTCACCAGGTGAACCTACTACCTGGTGTCCACAGACGTCAATGTCCACCAGCCCCTGCATCTATTCTCGGTTGTCGGACTGAGAGAGGCATGAATGAGCAACTGGAATGCATTTCTAACTTGAGAAAGACACCTTTGTGACATCTATCAGCTTTTTTTAAAAAAAAATATTTAATTATTTAGGCACACAAGAGCTGGGGTTCAGGCCAGAGGAGTGGAGGCAGGGTGGTGAGAGGATTCCCCAGAGACAGAGCGGGGAGCAGAACAGGCAGATCCACTGAAGTACACTCCTGAGGGGAGCAGCGGGGAGACAGGAGGGGTCTGCTGTGCCCCGTTGGGAAGTTCCCTGGCCGGGCATCGAACTCGTGCTGCAGGCTGCGGATAGCTTCATAGTGCTGAGACTTAACCCCTTGCGCCACCAGGGAGGTCTTTAACTTTCAGCTTTTAAACTTTCCAGCCAGAAAGCTGGGGATCATTCTACTTACCTCTTCTCTCTCTAGTCCCAATAATTACGACCCTTTGTTGAGTCTGCCTCCTAAGCAGCTCTCTGTCCCTCTCTACTGTTACCAGCACGTTGGCTTCCACCTGAATCACTGCAACAGCCTCCAATCCGGCTCTCCAGGTGCCACGTCGGGACCCCCTTTCCAGTGCCACCGATGACTTAAAGCCCAAGCAGGAGCTGTGTCTGCCCGCGCAGCTCAGGGCAGAAAGTCCAGACTCCTCAGCACTGCTGACAGCACTCCCACCCCCAGGCTGGCAGATTCTTCTCAAAAGGGTCATGGCGTAAATGAAGAGGGCACTCTGTCATTACAGCCAACAGTCCCAGGTCTCTATGTAATGACAAGAACACAGGTGCACTCCCTTTTGCAAAGGTAGGCGATGGCCCAGATTTGGCCTGGGGGCGGAAGGTGGGACCCAGCTCTGGTGATCCAGCTCTAGCCAGATCCAGTAGAGCCTCATCTCCTGCACCCTCCCTCTCCCAGGCCTCCTCAGGAAAGTGCTCCAGCCACCCGGGGCTACCCCTGTCACCCACGGTGTGTGACCAGGACAGCACTCACACTCTCCACCAAGGATGTCCTCCCCTCTTCCTTGGTGGAATGGTTCTCACCCTTCAAAGCCCACACTGATTATCACGTGTTTGCTGAGGCTCACACCGGCTCTCTCCAGGTGGTTTAGTTATCCTGGACCTGCCCCTTCCAAGGCCAGGACACATGGCCCATCAGCTGTGTCCTCAGTCCCCGCCGCGCACCAGGTGTTCGATGCTTAGAGGACGAAGGGATACATCCATGCCTGCATCAACGTCCATTCCAAAGCTGCCGTCTTCATGGGTGCTAGGATGTCAGAATGCAATCCGCACATGGGTTCACCACGAATCCATGAAGAGTCTCTCACCCTGAGCTCTGCTTACAGCCACGCACGGTTTCGAGCCACAGAGATAGCAGCAGGGCGCCGGAAGAGGCCAGGAAGAGTGGTGCAGCCGTTTCTAACCTGTGTGTCTCTGAGCCTGCAGCTGCTTTCAAAGAGGCTCCTAAAACGGGGGAAGGGCAGGGCAAGGACAGGCTGGCTACTGAACCTCTCTCTTACCAGCCCCTTACCCAGTCTTGCCAAAGTTGCTCCTACTGCTTTCGCAAAAGGGTTTCTGCATTTATGTGAAAGGAAAAAAAAATGCTTATGTGACGCAACACACGCTGGCTCTTTTAGCCTTCGTTCCACTGTCTTATTAGCCTCCTAGCTGTTCCACCCTGCTTGGCGGTCAGGAGGTCAGCTTCTCACTGACCCTTGGCGCCTGCTGTGAGACACTGCTCTTCACAACACGCTCCCTCGACTGAACACTCAGGAAGCAGGATTACACTCCATCCCTGGTGAAGTCTCCGCCCAGGTACTCTGGATAATAACTCTGGAGGGCCCAGCTCTGCCCCGGCCCGCAGGCCAGCACTGTCTGAACAGGGCATGGATGGTGAGAGGACGGCTGGTGCTTGTGCCTGCGTCCTAGCTAATGACACGTCTGCTTCTCCACTACAGTACAAATGCCTTGAGGCAGGAAAAACTTAGGAATAAAACAGAAGCTACTATCTATATTTAACATTTACTCCAGCTGGGCCTCCCTGGTGGTGCAGCGATCAAGCGCTGCGCTGTGGAGCTGTCGGCAGCGACAACGATGTGAGTTCGACGCCCGGCCGGGGAGATTCCCACAGGGCGCGGCAGACCTCTCCTGCTTCATCTGCTCCTCCCCTCAGCAGTGTGTTTCCGTCGATCTGCCTGTGCTGCTCCCCACTCTGTCTCTGGTGAACCCTCTCGCCGCCCCACGCCTCTGGCTTCTGGCCTGTACCCCAGCTTGTATACATAAATAAATAAATCTTTAAAAAAAAAAAACATTTACTCCAGCTACTGGTTAAGTTGTAAGTGTGTATGGTGTAATATTTAGAAGTCATGTTAAAATTACACATTTCTAGAACTTCAGTTCTAGCCTTTCAAGCCTGGACAGAGAGAACCAGCTCCCAACGGAAAAGTCGAGTGACACCGCATGTGAACACTCGCTGGTGAATTACAGAAACATTTACTGCTGCCGACGCGCCCGCTCTGCCCCAGAGCCCCTGGGCTCCATGGTGGACACCACCAGGTCTTTGTTTTCGGGGAGCAAACATCCCAGTGACTCAGGAACATGTGACACGTTAGACGGTAAGAAGAAAAGGGTAAGGCAGGAACAAGGTGTGGGCTCTTCGTACAGGGCAGCTGAAGACGGTCTCAGCGCGGGCAGAAACCTGCAGAACAAGCCATTGATCTCAGAGAACTCAAACCTCAGCCTGGAACTAAAGACAATCAGTTCCTGAAAATGTAAAAGCGCTTCTGCCGCAGCTACCGCCAGGATGAAGGCCACGCTCAGCAACCGACCGCAGACGGGCCAGGAAGCGCGACGTCCCCCTGAAGGGCCACGTTGCTGCTCTGAAGGGCTCAGAGGCACCTGTGGCGGAACTTCCACATGTTGCTGTGGAACTCCGTCTCCCTGGAAAGAAAAGAGGCTCCTGCTGACAGATGGTGGGGCGCGAGAGGAACCGGCTACTATCCACTCTCTGTGGTCACGTGCAGGACACGGTCAAGGGGCTGCTCTGGGCTTCCGCACAAAATGAGGCCTGGGTGAGCCCACGTCCCCATCAACAATGTTCTGAGTCTCTTGTTGAAATCCGAAATTTCTTGAGTAAAAAATACATTCACAGGGTTCGGAGGAGGCCAGGCACTGCTTGTTCAGCATCTCGAGCCCAGAAAGATGAGTTAATTCTTGAAGGAAATGACAGCGAACTTGTAGCAAATTCAGCTGCTCTGATTCAGCAAGCCACAACAGCTAAAAACAAGGCCATCAGGAAGTGTTTGGATGGTATCTATGTTTCTGAAAAAGGGACAGCTCAGCAGGCTAGTGAGATGACTGAAGTTGTACAGCTACAGAAAAAGCAAGATACCGGATGACTTCTCAGACCTATCTGTGACATATCTTTAAGATACAACAAAAGTCATTATTGATGGGGGGGAGAGGAAAAGGAAATGATGCAGTTTTCACAAAAGCGATGTCTGATCAAGAAAAACTCATCTCTACACCTCACCTGAAAACAGGCACCAACTCGGGGGGCTCGTCCCTCACCGGCCATCAGAACCTCTGCTGTACAAGAAATCGCTGCAGTTACCAAGCCTAAAGGCTCAGTTTTGGAAACTGAGGCCCAGAAGATGAGGCAGCCTGGCACGTAGCAGCAGCCCCAAGTGCCCTGTTCAGTGCTTCTCATCAGCCCCGCTGCCCCACTGCAGTCTGGCACTGCACGGGGTTGGGGTTCCTGGGCGGCAGTCACCCCAGCCTCTGGCACTTTCATAAATCGGGAAGCAGATGGCAGCGCTGCTCCGTGGGGTGCTTCCGACACAATCCCACACTGTCATCACAAACCCCACCAAGTCTAGCTGTTCTCTCCTCACAGAGCTGAAGAGGGCCCGGCAGGTAAGAGGAAGGCACGCCAAGCCCAGTAAGAGGCGCTGCTGGGAGCTTTTTCAGTGCTGTGTGTCCCTTTCTCCCACTTGGAGACACAGCACCCCTCACAAGGTGCTGCCGGGACGGCAGGGGCAGTCTCCACGTGCTGGTCACGCCGCAGGGCAGACAGGCCACCTGGCCCTTTGAAGAACCTTACCCCTGTGATGCCACAGGGGCTCAAGAGCCAAGCAGAACCAAGAGTCCTTTCCTGGGGTTTATGGCTAAGAAATAGAGAAGCAGCTCCACCCAGTGTTCCCCAGATACATGAGCCAAGATGCCCCATTTTGCTCCACATATTAGTTACTTTTTGTCAGGGAGCTGTTATTTCACACTGGGAGGAAGGGAGGGGTGCAGGCCTTCTCGCATTTCAGCTGTATAACAGCTTCATAAGGCCACTATTATGCATCTTATTTTAGAAGTGAGAAAGTGGTTAAGTAACTTGCCCAAGTTCATCTAGTAAGAGGCCTTCAAATTCAGGCCTTTCTGCTCTAAGTCCCATTCAGTACTCAGTTATAAATTCAGTATTCACTCAAGAAGAAACGCACAGCCACTCAAAAGTCAAGGAAGTTTTGGTTTAAAACTATAGTGGGGGCCTTCCTGGTGGTGCAGCACTATGAAGCTATCCAGAGCCCCTGCAGCACGAGTTCGATACCAGGCCAGGGAGATTCCCACATGGCGCAACAGACCTTTCCTGCCTCGCCCACTGCTCCCCTCAGCAGTGTACTTCAGTCAATTTGCCCCTACCACCACTCCACACCTCTGGCCTACAC
Source organism: Scalopus aquaticus (assembly GCA_004024925.1). NCBI lineage: Eukaryota > Metazoa > Chordata > Mammalia > Eulipotyphla > Talpidae > Scalopus > Scalopus aquaticus. The sequence goes on from PVIJ01012546.1 coordinate 9,986, forward strand.
CCCAGCCTGTATGCATAAATGAACAAATCTTTAAAATAAAAATAAAACTATAGTGGGAATTCAAGGTAGAATTGGTTGGGAGTGGGTAGGGGGCATACACAGCATTAGGCTGGGGTCAAAATTCCTGGCTCCTACCTCTGGCTCCGTACTGTGGCCTCAGCTGTCAGTGCTCTGGATAGTATTCACTTACTGGGGTTATCCACATTCCCACTTAAACAATGTGAACTCAAAGTCCTTTAAAAAACATAAAAGGTCCCGTGTTGTGCACAAAGCGCCAGATTTGACTTTTCCTGAAGGTCAGGTAGGATATCAAGCAGATTTCCAATTTAATGCAGGCCCAGCAACTGCTAATGGCTGCCTGGGGCACATATGGCAAAGAAGTCTGGCCACTCGGACCTACCGGGGAATTCACTCTGGCCTGTACGGCCACAGTGAGAGAGGGGAACAGCTGCATGTTGCCACGCGCTTGCCACTGCTGACCAAGGTTTCACCTTGACAGAAGAGGGATGCTGCTGTCTCCATTGCCAATAATCACAGTACCTGCTCAGGATTTTCAGTTACCTTTAAGCGCTTACTGGGCTGCCCTTTGCAAGCAAGGACTAAAAGTACAAGAGAGCTAAGTTTTGGGAATAAAGCTGGACCTATCGAGGGGGGCAGTTGGTGAAGGGCAGCAGTAACAATCAGCAGGTTCTTTCCAGAGAGATGGCCAATCCCAGAACTAGCCTATAAGTAAGGAGGATCTGATAATAGACATTTATAGAAAGTGAGGTGCAGGTAAAAGGGCTTGGCCAAATCTCCCACTTCTAAGCAGCACAATCCATGATCAGATCCAAATCTTCTAGATCCAAGTCTCAGCTCTTTCCAGCCCCAATGTCATCATTCACCTCACAGTCCAAGTGAGATAACTAATCAGGCTCCCCCCAGCAAAGAGGCACATTCATCATGGCTGGGAGTTGTTTAGGCAGATTAAGTCTGAAAAGCCCTTCCTGCCTTATTTGTTCGTGAACAGACATACAGTGTCAACGGGTAGACATACAATGAATATATATAAATTCAGCAAATCTGAGCATAAGAGCTAAATAATTAAAGGAATAAGGCAGAAGAAACCAGTCTGTGGGGGAAAACAAAAGATCTAGTTTCAATGGTGTTATTAAACTTAATAAAATGTCTACAGTAATTTAATGAGATGGAAATCTGAAATCAGGAATAGGCTTTGTCCAAAATAAACAACAGGAAGAAAGAACAGCTAATATCATAAGCTGTGAAAAACACACTCTTAAGTGTCATGACTGTCTAACTGGTTGCAATTTAATGAGTAGATATGCACTAAGCATACGCACTGAGCTAAACTGAGTATGAAAGTTACATAAAAGTTGCTCCTTTGTACAACTCTTCTCTTTACCTGAGATGCCCTTCTCCATTCTGTCTGCACTGAAGGTCAACTACACCTCTCAAGAATTGTTTCAGGCATCATCACCTCTAAAGACTTTCTTAGTCCTCAGGTAGAAGTAAACACATTCGCCTTTGAACCCTACACAACTCTCTGAGGCTTTATGTCACTTGCTACTGTGTCTCTCCCACCTTACCACTTAAATCCTGTTATTCTAACACAGTGCTAATGAGAAGGAAGGTGCTTACAGATGTTTACTGATTAACTAAATGTATTCATCTGGTCCAATCTCCCTCCTGATGCTTAAACAGCCTCTGCAAACTGCCACTCATTAATTCAAAAATGAGTGTCTACAAAGTATCAGGTATTGGACTTAGTGCCAAGCAGAAGTAGATTTAGCTTGACATTAATGGCATTCAAACTTTAGGGCCCCATACTTGCACCTTCCAAAGTTCTCACCTGTTCTGGTGATTTTGTATTTTTATGTCTTAAAAAAGGTAGACAGAACTGTACAAGCTTCAGCTCCACAAACACTAGACCCTCCCATGGTGCCAAGCACACAAAGGTGAACAAGGCAGACATTATCTCTCTCCTTACAAGAGTTTCCACTTCAGTGAGGAAGATAAAAAGCCACTTGTTCATTTCTTCATTCATTCAACATTTACTAAGCAAAGCTAGGAATTGGGCACTCCGAGGTGCCCTTAAGGATAAGGTCGCTGCCCTCCAGAAGGAAAGCCTGCTGTGTGCAGGGAACAGAAACAGTTTAGATCACTGCAGCAATGAGTGTTGGTGAAAGATTAGCCTAAATGACTCTCAAGGCATACTGATCTCTAGCACGAGCCCTAACCTATCGCAGGTGGCAAGAAGGGAGAGGTCAGCTGTATATGATCTTTGATCAATGCGGAGTTAAGGCAGGAGAACCAGACAAGTAAACAGAAGAGGCAAATACACCCGGGTCAGTGCTGCGACTGGAAAGCAAAGGACTGTGGGGAAGTTTCCCAGGCGTTCAAACCTGCAGTGCCGGCGGACTCATCTCACAAGCAGTCAGTGAACTCTGCGGACAGAGATCTGCGAGCTCCCCAATAAGCGTGCCCATCCTTGCAAACAGCTGTCTCTCGCGACACAGGCTTGGGCTCTCGGGGACCAACCCTCCAGTCCCCGCTCCAGACCACTTCCCTCCAAGGGCTTCCTGCATACTAAGCTAACGCGACGGGTTGGGGTCCGGGGTCCACGTCGCCGTCCCGCGCCGCCCGCCTACCCGCCAGCCCGCTGTTTCCATAGCAACCTACTCACCACTTCTCGGGCCCGGCTGGAAAAGTCACCCTTGGGTCGGGGGCTCCGGCGGAACAGCTCGTCACGGCTGCCATCAACCCCGCCGCCCACCGCCACGCCCAGTGCTTTGTTGCGCGTCTTCACGGTCTTGACGCTGGCCCGGAACAGCAGCGTGATGTCCACCGCCATGGCCACCCGCACCCGCGGCCCCCAGGCCGGCCGCCCACGTCAGCAGCCAGCGACCGCGGCGCCAGCACCGCCGCGGGAGAACCGTTCCGGCGCGCACGACTCCGCCCGCCAACCGCGCCGCGAGGAGAAAGGTTCCGGGCTCTGCCCAGCCGCGGTGACGAGAGGAGAAAGGTTCCGACCTCGGCCCGCGCGCCTAAAGGCGCCGGGCACCCCAAACTTGCGCCGCTGCTCCGCCCCGCGGCCTTGGCGGGCAAGGCGGTGCGGAGAGGTGCGGGAGCCCCGAGTCCCCGAGGGCGCGAAGACCCGGCCGCCGATCCCGGGGTCGGGAGGGTGACGGGTCGCCAGGGGTGGGGAGGGTGGTAGTTGGGCGGGTGACGCAGCCTGACCTTTGACCTCAGGGCTCACCTGCCTCGGAGGCCATGACCGCTAGGACTGAGCAGGTGTGCCCGGCACGGAGCAGGAGGCCAGAGGCCCTTCTTTCCAGCCTTCTCCTGCTTGATCTGTGAATTGGAGGCAGCACCTCCTCCGAGATGAGATTTTGAGATAAAGCTCATGGGCGTTGCCGGGTTCATAGAGACGGATAAAAGTTAGCCACCCCTGTTAAGAATATGCCTCATTATCTGTGTTGGGGAAGAGCTGTGTGGAGAAGGAACCACCCTATTAGACAGGGCTGATTTGAAGGATGACCAGGAATTCATCAGTGGCGACACCTGTCTATCCTTGATGTATCGTTTTTAAATACACCGTCTTAAGTCAGAGTTAAACTGGCTGCTGAAAGGTAGACGCAGGTAGAAAAGAGGAGAGGCAGGCAAAAGCAAGTCTCTATTACTGCGCTCCCTGGTGAGGTTTACGGACCCCTAGGGTGAGGTCAGCAAAGTCTCGCCTGGGGTCAAGTGGGCAGAACTTACATAGGGTAGTTCTCAGCCAAGGGGGTCTGTGAGGAAACTTCAGCTATGCGGAAGAAGTTATTTTTTTTCTCTCAGTCCCTCTTATCAGGGTGGTACATCTGGTGTTCAGGTGAGGGTGACGAGGGTGTGGGCACCAGGGTGTAGAGCAATTGTTTTTCTGTATGTTACTTCCTGCTTAGGGGACTGAGAGGCCATCATGGCTTCCCTGCTGCCAGCCTGGGCCCGGGCCTAACAACTACAAGTTAGCCAGTGAGTTCTTTGTACATTTTGGTTTAAGATTCAGATTTTATGCACAGTCTCATTGATTTTTGTCGGTCTGTTTTCTTAATAGGACGCACTACTAAAATATGTATTAAAGCAGTGGCTGTCAGGCACTCAGTGCTCATCTTATTTTCATAATAAAATGTTATTTGCCGTTTCTCTCTCATTCTTACACGAGTTGTAAACAGCTGAGACTTCCAGAGGCTGAGAGACTGATATTGCAAAACGACCAATGCAAAACAGCTGTCTTCTATTGAGCCAGATTTTAAAGAGATTTGCAAAAAATGTAAAACAATGCCATTCTTACTAGGTTTTTTGTTTTGTTTTGGAATGTACTTTTGCGCAAAAAAAATACTATTTATGTTCCTATGTAACGTGTTTGTTTATGTTTTTAAGTGAATGGATTTTATTTTTCTACTATAGTGTATATCGATAGACAAAACGCGTGTAAATAAAAGTTGTTTGGGGCCCTGAATCATTTTTAAGAGACAAAAGTTTCAGACCCACTATGTTAAAGAAATGAATTTATCAAAAGTGGATGTCAAAATACAACTATATTTGAAAGGAAGAGGGGAATTTATTTAGAACCTAAACTGTAGCCACTCCCGCCTTCCTGTATGAGGAAAATAAATTTCCATACAGCTTTCCGCCTACAGAGTAAGAGAGAAATTGCAAAATCTCTGCCAAGGATTCTGTTCTGCATAAATGGCCCTTTGTTTTATTGAGACATTAATGAGTCTTTGGCTATGCAAAGGTAAGCCTGGGGCAGAGTAGAGCTAAAGAGAGTTAAATCGCTCTGCATAATAAAGTGAACAGGATTGAATTAGGGGGAAAAGGGGAAACCAGACCCAGGGTAAGGGTGGGGAAAGGCGAGAGTAGCTAATTGAGGGATTTTGGTGGGAGGGGGCTGAGCTATGCTGAGTAATGCCTTGTGTGACTGGTGTGTGGGTGCTGTTTGGGGGGATAAATTTGGTGCGAATAAAGTTCTAAGTTTTCTCTCTGCATCTGCAAGAGCAAAAAAGATTGTGAGATGAAACCCAAGTAGACTGAAAACATCAGGCTCTAAAGCCACAAGTGGCCACAAGTACATAAAATTCCCTGAAAAGTCACAAAGATATTGAGAGACCACTGGACTTCCCACAGATCATGGTATGAGATTATCACCCTTTTTAAATTCTGCTTTTAACCTCAAAGAGCAAGGTTGGGCTAACAACTATTTGAAACCCCACAAAACAGAGGAGGTGGATAAAAAGGAACAAGAGTGCTGTCTTGGCAGTGAATTAGTCTGCCCAGTTAGAACATAAACTGTGTTTCATAAGTAATAATTTAATAGTAATTAATAGTTTAATAGTAGTAGTTTAAGAACATAAACTATGTTTCATAAGTAATCATCTTTCAAGCATTAGGCTGGGCACTCTTCTCTTGAAAAACAGTAAGGCACGTGGGAACTCCGAATATAGTTCCCAGTAACAGCTGCCCATACAAACAGGATAGTCGTAAATGTTGCCAAAATTGGCCTACTACCCAATGGTACAGAACTAAAAAACATGCCACCTGCTTTTGAGAAAAGAACCAACTTAATGAAAGGTCACTTGGTAAATCAAGTATTTTGGGCCATATTTATGGGGTTAAAGAACAAATACAAAAAACACAAGTTGGTAGAGTCTGATTGGTTGCTTACTGCTAAATCACGGTGTCACTCAAATGTGGGTCCAGAAAAAAAAAATGTGGGTCCAGAACTGCGAGACTGAGCACCGCTGGCTTCTGAATGTGGCCCACCTAACCACGAGTCAAGCATCATAGGCACATCTTCCCTGACTGACTATTTTCAGTCTGGACAATGAGAGGTCTCCCCAAGAACAGCAAACACTCTTCTTATTAGGAGAGAAAGGACAGCCAGAACAAACTCCACAGATAGGTTTTTTTTTAAGGACCCCACCCCCACCTCAGACCAAAGAGATCCAAGATACCAAGGACTACAAATCCCATAATGTCATCATTATCGAAGGGAGGATGCTGGGAATTGAGGGTGGATTTAAGCAGCCAGGTTTGGTCTATAACCGGACTTTGGGGGTCTCTTGGGCTGTTAACCGGGTTTCAGTGCGCCACTGGAATTCCAGCTCAGTGGAACTGGTGGGACGCATTCACTAATGTATTCTCTTTCCTTTTTCCCCCTTCCTTTTATAAATAAACCCTTTATTAATTTTATTGTTTATTAATTTATTGCAGTTGAGTCTTATTATAAGTCCCTTTTAAGCACACGGGTGAGGACCCACAATCAGGCACCCCATTTAATATCAGGGCTGCCCTGTAACATTCTGGCACTTCTCTCTAAAACATATCTTATCAACTTATGAAAAAGCGACGTTTTTTCCCCCCTTGTTTAAAAAGGCGTTGTTGCATTGTTGCAAGCCCACCCTGCAGTTCTTGCAAGTTAAACAGAAGTGGCAAAAGACCACTGTGGCCAACAGGGTTTTAGCTTAGAATCATTTGGGAACTCCTACGGAACTCATCCAAAGTAACCTTCCTCCAAAGGGAAGACTGTCCATCCAGAGGCCTGGCCCGTCGCAGACGTGCCGTGAGAGAGAAACAGACCACCGACGTGAAAGAGACGTGGCCTCTTTTTTCATTCTTGTTTCTTGGCTTGGGTTCTGAACCCTTTGTCTGGGCCTCCGACGTTTCACCCTGTTTTCTTCTATTCGCTTCTATCTTCTCTTACCATTAATGAGCTAGAGGTTGGCCTCCAAATGTATGCCCACATCTCAATTTCTTGAACTCTTGAATATTACGTTATTTGGAAAAGAAACCTTTGCAAATGTCACACAGTGAAGGATCTTGAGATGGGGAGATCGTCTTGGATTATCCAGGTGGACCCTGAATCAAATGACAAGTGTCCTTATAACAGACACACAAAAGAGAGAGGTTGAGTGAAGACCTAGGCAGAGATGATACTGCCACAACCCCAGGAGTGCTGACAGCCTGCAGAAGCTGGAAGGAGCAAGAGAGGCTTTTCCTCTAGGGCTTTCAGAGGAAGCACCATCCTGCTGACCTTGATTTCGGACTCCTGCCCTTCAGAAATAAGTTTCTGTTTTTTTAAGTCACAGAGTTTGTGGTCACTTGTTCCTAGGACCATTGGCACCTAATCCACACCCTAACTGCCTTCTCCATTTCCACCACTCTCTAAGTCAGATCCTCTCGGTCCTCAGCCATTAGTTTGGACGTTCCCTCCAGGTAACCCCCCCTTCAGCTGCCTGTTCTATGTCTCTCTTGACCATAGTACATCTTACAACTGCCTGCCTTTGTGCTATAGCCTCTTCTTCCATCTCCTCCGTCCTACATCTGCCCAGCGGATCTGCCTACAAGAAGGCTGGAGGCCAGAATGAACTGTATCTGGTGGGAAAACTCCAAAAAGAGCTCATTTCACCAGTTCAGGGAAAAGGATATCCAGTGCCCTTGACAGGCTACTTGACACAATGCAGACTCAGCGAAGGTAGATATACTCGACACTTGTTTCCAACTTCTCTACTGAGGAGCCACTTGAATGCCGTATGTGAGAGAGAGCGCTTGTCCACTGGGGCTGGCAGCAGTTTAGGGCATCTGGAATGTTCATGCCTAGTTGTCCTTCTCAATTTGGAAAGGCACTTGACACTGAGCAGCTCACAGATGTGCAGGGAGAGGACACAGACAGTTGCTCACATGGCCCAAAGAATCATGGGGTCAGTGAATGAGTACCCTCAGGCCCAGCTAGTTCTAGCATTCTAAGTTCTAGGTTCTAGGTTCTAGCATTCTAGCGGTACCTACTTGTGGCCCCTTTCTCCACCATCAGACCCAGCAATGGCGAGTTGAGTCTTTCTTATAACTTAACTCTGGCAGGGGCTCTTCTCCCTCTTTCACTTTATGGATCTTTGTGATTACATTGGGGACCCACCCAGAAGAGTCTCCCTATCTTAAAGTCGATGGATTAGCAGTCTTAATTCCATCTGCAACCACAATTCCCTCTTGCCATCTGTCATAATGCAATTACATTCTAGAGACTAGGATTTATACATTTCTGGGGGACCATTATTTTGCATACCACCACCTGGTGCTCCCATGGAAAAATGGGGTGATCACAAGCATGGCAGACCCCCCCTTATGTGTCTTCTCAGAGAGAGTCACCTCGTTTCTGTTTCTCAGACTAGATTTCTATGTCTGTTCCTTGTCACTTTCCCAGGGTATACAGAAATAAGGAAAACAATCACTGCCCTTAAAGGATTTAACCTACCAGGAGGTTTTCAGATCGCTAAAGGATAAGGCAACCCCGTCTGAGATCTAGCTCTCTCCACTCTCCAGGAATTGATCGGGCGTTGCCTCACCCATCTCACTGGACTCAACTTGCACCAATGTAGCCAGCGGTCCTCAGAGTTCGAGCCCTTTCTCCTTTCTCCTGCCTCACCCCCAGGGTTTGGAAGTGGTGCTACTTCTTCCAGCACTCACTTGGTTCACCCCAGGAGATTCATAAATCACCTCATAAAAACTCATTTACTGGTTTCCCCAACATAATGGCAGAAATAAACTGCTCAATACACACTTGGAAACTCCTTCCAGAAAACGTGTGTTGCTTAGTTGGCATGGCATCGTGGTTTCCAAGCTGAATTTCCACCACCTTTGCTTTCTTGACAGTATCTTCCATAATTAAGATGGCGGAATCCTCTACTTTTTATTGACTTGGACGGCAAATCACAGAATAAATGCTTTCCCTTGCACTTTAAAAGGATTTAATAGGAAAATATTTTTCCTACATCCTGTTTCAAGGGGAAAATGTGATTTTAGGGGACATTTTATAGTTCACAACAGGATATTGAAGGGCATTTGGTTTTGCTTAGTTTATTATGACTGTGTTTCTCCAGCATGAAGTGGTGTTTTTGTGATTATTTAGATAAAGTCTGACTAAGGTGGGTAGATTGCTGTAGAATTATGGAAATTTAGTACGGGAAAAAGCCTCAAATGTCATCCAGGCCAATTTTTCTTGTGCTTTAGCTGAGAAAACAAGTGACTTGTCCAAGATCACACATTGAGTTAGTGGGGAAAAAAGATTAGATCCTTTATCTCTTGACTATTCAGTCACTCCAAACCAGAGTGACAGGGTGGGGTGGGAGGTAGGGAATGGCATTAGTCTAAGTGCCTTTGTCTTTGAGAGCTGGTGTCATCAGTAAGTGTGGATTTGAGTGTGTTCTCCCCATCTACCTACCCATCCATCCATTCATCCACATATCCATCCATCCATCCACCCACACACATTTCAAACACATTTTGGGGGTCAGTAAGTGGCACTGTGCTGAAAATACAAAAACAAAACCGAAGTCCCCACCTCGGAACAGGTCAAAGACCAGTGGAGCAGGCAGCATATGTAGGCAGTTACACTGGAACATGAAAAATGTAATAACAGAGTTTGTTGTTTTATCTTTTTTTAAAGATTTATTTATTTATGCATACAAGCTGGGGTGCAGGCCAGAGGCGTGAGGTGAAAGGATTCACCAGAGACAGAGTGGAGAGCAGAACAGATGGATCTACTGAAGTACACTGCTGAGGGGGCAGCGGGAGACAGGAGACGTCTGCTGCGCCATGTGGGAAGCTCCCTGGCCGGGGATCGAACTCGTGCTGCAGTGGCTGTGGATAGCTTCATAATGCTGAGATTTAACCCCTTGCACCACCAGGGAGGCCCCCAGCGTTTGCTGTTTTAAATGACACCTTTGAAGAATGAAATATTTGAAAAGCTGTATCACTAATTGCCCTCTGGGGACAGAAGATCAGCATGAATCACAAAGGGGCCTCATTCCTGAGATGGGGTAGTGCAAGGCTTGGCTGACACCACTAGGAATAGGGTCTTCACCTGGTGCTGCAGCAAGAGCCTGGGCCCAGGTTCAAATCCCAGTCACTTATCAATACGGAGATCTTTAGAGGTTATTTCTTCATCTAGGAATGAAAGGCAAAAACATGTATCCCACAGGGGGCTATAAGTGTCAGATCTCTATAAAGTGTGTAACACGGAGTCTGGCACGGAACCTGGAATAAAATTCTAGGCTTTGAGGGAGATGGGATGTTGGAGATGGTGACTGACAGATCGAACTTCATGAGGGGTGGTGCGGGGGCCACTGGAGGTGGTAGAAGGAGACTTGGGTTACTTTGGGGTCTCTAGCCCCCCCCCATTTGTGCTGTTCAGAAACATAGCCTGAGATGGACAATGGATCAGTGTTGGAATCAAAGAAGGCACTTAGAAAGCAACTGGCCACGGTGGTTTGGGTGAGTCTCAGCGAATGTTTCTGGGTATTTATTCTGCAGAAGACTCGGGCGTGGGTGAAGTCAAGGTCCTCCAATGCGAGAGCCAGTGGATGAAGAGCAGCTGTTCCTTATTTCTGTTTTGGACAGAAGGAGAGGAAATGAGCTTACATGGAAGCATGAGGGACTTAGGCTAAACATTAAGAAGAATTTCCTGGACGTGGGTGCTGTTGGACTTTGGAATTCGTTACCAAGGTGTTTAATATCAGGACGGTGTCTCCTCCGGCCGCGGGTCTGCAGGGAGGGAGCACTGGCTGCTGGCGGGGTCGGCGGCCCTTCCAAGCCCCTCCAGACTGGGAGTCCAGGACGAGAATCCTGGCTGCAGGATGACCTCGGGCAGTCTGACATTCCACAAATACCACAATTGCTTATGTAGGCTACTCTGGCGACCAGCCCCTCCCCTCTCTGAAATGTATTAAGAAATTCTCTGTAGGGCTTCTTTCACCCAAAGAGCATTTAATAAAGCTTGGAATTTCCTCACAACCCATTTATTCTTGTGGATGTATTTTTAGGGTTCCATTATTACTTGTCTTCACCTTCCTCTGCTTTGGAGGCATGTTACAGGGCAGGGAGGGGGGCACCCCAGTACTCCCAAACCTGCCTGCTCTAAATAGGTTCTGCCATCTGCCGCATCAAGACAAAACATGTAAGACCTTTACTGGAAAGAAACTTTAATATAATCAGCGTACAACACAGAAAAGACATAGACTATAGTTTCCAAAGCAAGCACCCAAAGTTAGCCGTCCCCCTCGTGGGTTAAAGTCCACCCAAGTGGGATTGGCCCAAAGCAGGGCCGGAAAGCTGCCCCAAGTCTAAAGCACCTTTTGGCAGGGACCCATAGGAAAGGGTCAGAAACAGCCAGACAAGTCTGGGGGGACAAGAGCAAAATCAAGATCAACATTGCCATTGTCACCTCCCCACGGGTCTCTCACCCACGTGTCAATCAGGCCAGGCCAGTGCAGCTTCTTCACTTGTCTCTCTGCTCCTTGTGCCTCTTGCAGCCTCCATCCTCCTTCTTTCCTTCTCCACTCACCTCTCTCTAGCTTCTTCTCTCTTCTCCAGCTTCTTATCTCTCCTGCTCAGCTCCACCCTCCCTTGGGTGGGGCAGGGAACCTGGAACCTCCCCTTTCCCGGGGACCACCCTGTTACATAAGCAGGCTGGCACTGCAGGGTTCTGAAAGGGATCGATAATTGGGAATTGACCCCAGGGCTGGCGTTGGGACTCCCCGCCATCCCGGACGGCCAAGGTTCTCCTTGCCCATTTAGGAAGGCTTTAAGTCAGCCACTGGTTTGTAGTAATTTATTCATAACTTAATAATTGTTCGTTAAAAAGGCAGGCAAGTGACAGTTCGAAGTTGAAACCTGAAGATGATGTGAGCATCGAGGGGCATATTTTTGGCTCCTCCCCCCACCGCCCCCAATAGCCTGTGATGGTTTCGGTCTGGATTTTAAAAGAGTTTTCAGGTTGAGAAAGTGTAACTTGGAAGAAGTTTTCAACCAAGAACCCGTATCTGTCATTCAGCAGTTAACAAATATGCCCTCTAAGCTCCCCCACTTGCATTGTGTTGACACAACTAGTTCATTACAGTCACACACTCGCCTCGTTGGTAAAATCCCGAATCGTAACCATAGGACCTGCTCAGGCTGGGTGTCTTCTCAGACCCACAGGCCCTCACTGGCAGTTGTGGAAGATCTCCGCGCCCACAGAGGCAGGGCACCTGGTCGCCATGAAGACCAGCTCTTCTCAGGGAAGGCCCTGGGCCTTCGTGAGGGGGTTCTTCGGGTTCTGCAGGGCGGGCAAAGGGAGCAGCTGCTTTACCCAAACCCTTCCCGGGCCCTGGGGCCACGTGGGACCTGACGTCTGTGCTCTGGTCACCCTGGAGTGAGTAGACAGACCTCCTCCCCAGCCACCCTCTCGCGCATCTTCCCTCCTCTTACCCCTTGGGCTAAAAAAGCCCTTGGGGGTGCTGGGGTTGGGCTGTCACTCATCTTTGCTGCTGCCCCCGCGGGCCTCAGATCAGTGCGCTCCATCCCGCTCCCCTACCTCAGTGCTGCTTCTTAGGACATTGATGAGAAAACCCCATCGCAGTTGAGGCTGAGCGTCAGCCAGTGCCCAAGAGTTCCTGGACACCCAAGGGGAGGCCGCCCTCGTCTTAACCTGGAGGGTCAGTGGGGAGGGGGCGGGGGAGGACCCAGGACCATGCATTCCTGCAGCAGATCAACTGACATTTCGCTCAGGGCTGGTTGGCCCCGCAGAGCTATAGAGATGGAGGTGGCAGCAAAGATGATAGCAGTGGTGGCAGGTCTGACTCATTTACAGGCACTATTTTAAGTGCTGTAAGATTAAATCACACAGTCCTGTGAGGCAGGCATTCTTATTCCCATTTTATAGATGGGAAAAATCCAGCTACAGAATGGTTAAGCCACTTGCCTGAGGCCACACAGCTAATAAGTAGCAGAGCAGGCACTGGGGACCCAGCCACCCCAACTGGAAGTTCTGAAAGGCCCCCCACAGAGTGCAGGTATGCTGGGAGTGCCCTGGGCCAGTCAGGTAGAAATAGCAGCTTCAAGAAGTCTGACCTGGAAACCAGAACGGGACCCACACACAGAGCTCAGGGCCCCCTCTCCCTGTGGACCCCGAGCCCGGCTGGAGCGCCCCACTGCAGACGGCATGACCACCCTTCTCCTTTTCTCCCTTTCACTGCTGCCCGCACATCCTCATGATGAGGTCACCCAGTCCCAACCTGACCCTCCCCCCTCCCCCTCCCCATCTCCAGGCTTAGTTTACACTTCCTGCCCGAGTCTCTGATAGCAAGAGTCCTGCCTTGCCATTGTTCTGCTACCCCTCAAACTTCTGACCCCCTTTCGCATCAGCACCCCTAAGCCCATGTTGACAAGCACCCCCCTGACAGGGGTTGGACTGGGAGTGAGCAGATGCAGTGACTGTAGCCTCTCTTGGGCAGAGAGTTTTCAGCAGGGCTTCTCCCCCATTCTGCTCTGCCCCATCTACCCGCTCCCGCAGCAGGAAAAGGCCACCGCCAGGCAAAGACTATGATTTACATAAAATCGTTTCCAAATTTATTAAGGGAGCAGACAGCGAAAGGAAACCTGCAATTAAGGAGTTTTTGCACGCATTCGATATCTTTCCACAGACTGAAGTATCATCTTCCTGAATTGATGAGGTTTGGGCAAAAACTATAGTGCAAAATTATGCTCCACTTTCAAGACTTCGGGGCATTTATCGTCCTGGGCAGGGCAGGCATTGGGGGTGGAATTGGCTGGGATGTTAGAGGCAGATTTGTTTTGTGAGGCTGTGTTGCCAGACCGAAACTGTCAGGCTGAGACGCAGGCCCAAGCCGGAGAGGGACTCTGCTCCAGCGCAGCGAGCCGTGCACTGCCTATCCTCACTCCATCCCTCCATCCACCCATCCACCCCCCCCCCATCCGTCCATCCACACTTACCTCCTCCCATGTTTGCAAAAGCATTTGAAAGGAGCAGCTAGAGATCTGACCCCAAGAACAAGCAGGGAAAGAATGGGCCAGGCAGGCTCGCAGGAAATGCCGGAGAGAGACCACTGTCCCCTGTGCAGCTTGTGACAGAGGGGGACACACGCTTCTGCCTTTGGCAGCTGGCAGTGCTGGCCTTGAGCCCTCTTTCAGGTGCCACCACTGACTAGGTGCTTTATCTCAATTGTCTAAGATCAGAACCACACTTCATCCAGGTGGGTGCTGAGAGCACGGGCAGGAAGGTGCCCACGCTGAGAGAATCACCAGGGCAGACAGCGACTGTCTTTTGCATCCCCTAAGGATGCCACTCCCTGCCGGACACCGCTCTGGGCCAGGCACCAGCGTGCAGGAACCCCTGCCCTCAGGAAAGTCCCTTTCCGCGCAGAAGTGCCTGCTTGCTTGCCCTTGGAAGAGTCTTTCTCAAGACCGACGTACAGTTTCTCCAAACGGTGGGGGCCCAGGCTGTCAAAGACCCAGCATCTCGGCCTCACGTGCTCACAGGCTGGACCCAAAAAAAGTCATGAGAGGGTTCGCTGTTTGTTGTTTGTTTTTCAGGAAATCTATAGCTGTTTATAGAAAAGCAAAAGTAAACAAGACCTGATGTTCAGCTTCAGGCAGAATATCCCAGACATTTCTGAAACCCACAAAGGGTGGCTTTTACTTCCCCCAGAAAGCCGCCCCCCTCCACTGTCTGCCTGCCTTTCTCCGCCGATGGAATAATTTACTCAAACCTGAACTAAGAATAGTGTATGAAATATGCGCCCGCCTCGGACACACTCCCAGTGATGGAGGAGATATAACTCCATTATCTAACTCAAGGGTAAAACCAGATGAGGAAGTGGGGGTAGAAGGAATTACCATAACCACGAGCACAATCCCTGGGCACCAGCACCTGAGTTACAAAACATAGGAAGGAGCTAGACGGCAGTCTAGGGGCAAAGATGGAGATTGAGCCCATTGTAGAATCCCCGTCTCTTCTAATTCTAGCTAGTCAGCAAACAGGAACCTTCCTGAAAGATGATACCCTCCCAACAGAACGAAGAGTATAAAAACCCGACCTGCCCCCACAATGGGGCAGCCCTTTCTGCCCACCTGTGTCTGAGCAAGTGTCCTATACGCCTTTGTCCCTTTTCCTAATAAACCTGTTCTTTACAGCTGAGTCTTTGCCTCGTGGAGAAACTTGCCGTGTGCTGCCGAAGGGAACTCTGGGGAAACCTTTCCCAGAGTGGACTCAAGGACCCAGTTCTGCTCTTAAATCCGTCGGAAAAATGACATTGCCAGCAAAGCGTAAAGAATGCAGTGTCCGCCCACCCAGCCACCACCATTCCTCCACTCCTTCATCAGGCAAGTGCTTATTTTTTAAAATTTTTTTATTTATGCATTCAAGAGCTGAGGTGCAGTGAGAGGGTTCACCAGAGACAGAGTGGGGAGCAGAACATGCAGATGGATGGAAATACACTGCTGAGGGGAGCAGCAGGCGAGGCAAGAGAGGTCTGCTGCGCCATGTGGGAATCTCCCTGGCTGGGGATCGAACTCATGCTGCAGTGGCTGCCCACAGCTTCATAGGCTGAGACTTAACCCCTGCACCACCAGGGAGGGCCTGACAAGTGCTTATTAACAGGTTTCATTTACCAGGCGCTAAGTGTTAGGGTCAAAGTAAACAGGGCTCAGTTTCAGTGGAGAGAGGCAGGAGCACCCCGAGGCCAGCCATTACACCACAAGAAAATGCTTCAGCGAAGAGGTGCACTGAGGCTGGGGCTCCTCCTGGGTATGAGGAGGTGGACATAACCTCTGGAGGCTAATGGCCTGGCCACTCTTCCCTTCTTCTTCCCTCCCTTCTCCTGTCTCCTTGGCCATCACTAATGAAAGAGAAAAGCGTCTGGGAGGCGGACATGGTGAGGGCTTTAGTGTCTTGCCCTAGGGAACCAAATTCTTGGGACTCAGAATTCAGCTTCTATTTCCAGTTCCCCTTTGACGCTTGGGACTCTCCTAGACAAATGCTAACAAGGGGCAGGGCTGGCCATTTCGTACTTAAGTGGCCCCATGGGTGGAGAACTCTCTCCTTACAGGAAAGCCCTTTCTCTCTGAGGAAGCTTCAATTTGCCCACGGAGCAAGTGCTCACACAGCTGTGTCCCAGGACTTGGGATCGCCCGGCCGAGCAGACACGCTCCCTGCTGGCCAGCTGCTCCCCGCCTCCTGCTTAGTTGAGGCCACCCCTTCTGCCCCACTATTCCCTGTCCCTCTCCTGCCCCAGACTTTTCGCTCGGTCACCATGTGTGTATAAGAGTGTGTGTGTGTGTGTGTGTGTGTGTGTGTGTGTGTGTTTCTTCCAGGATGAAGGCTCCAGGTGTGGCTGGACACACCCATCAGGGCTCCTCTTGTGAAAACTTACCGTGTGTGACCCAGAAGCTCTTTCACGCTTTTGGAATCGGGGTCCCACTCCGGACACAGGAGCCAGCGGCCACCAGGACCCCCATTTTTATTGCAAGCACTTCTGTGTGAACTCTCCTCCTGCTGGGCCTCCCTGTGGGGCTGTTTTGGAAAAGTGTTTCCAGTGCAACACCTCCCCCACTTAGACCTACTCCTCTGCCTCTCCTCTGCCCTTGTTTCAGCTTCTTGAACTTTCAAGTCTTGCTCCTGTTACCCGAGAAGACCTCAAAAGCTCCGCATGCCTGTGTGTGTCTGCATGTGTGTCCTGGACACGGATCTGAGGAACCCCCAGGGGTTTCTGAATAGCCCTCCCGAAGGGGACTCATTCAGCCACAGTTATTCATGCTGCGACATTTATTCAACATCCCCCCAATGCAACTTTTGTTCTCTGAGCACATTTTTCTGGGTTATTACAAAGAAAATGGAAGCCGGCTCATCCGCGCTAGGGGGTGAATGACCAGTTGCTCGCCCCTCGGCCAGCTGCCCGGGGTATTGGCTTCCCGACACCCCTGAAAACCCTACGGATGAACTGTCAGCGTGTCAGGAGCGAATGGAGCTTGTGCTAAATGTGTCGTCGCTACAACTTGGCAGCAGTCATGATGTCCTTCAAAAGGACAAACTCCAAGGCACCGTCCAGCTGTCCTCCCGCTGCCCGGCTTCACGCACTTGAACTTCGGCATCGGCGCGCGGGGTCCTAGGGATGCCGTGAGGCGTGAGGCAGGGCCTCGCCCAACAGCTGCCTGCTCACTGGGTGCAGGAGACGCCTGAGGAGCCACAGGCCCTCTCCTGGGACAGGCCTGCACGCAGAAGTGAGCTCTGCCACGGGTGCTGGCTGTGCCCTTTGCTGGCTTTGCACGCTCCTCCCCCAAGCACCTGTGAGCCCTGCTCTTAAGGACTCACGTCTGCAACCTTTTTCAGGGGACGATCCTGGCGGCGGGGTCCCCTCTGTGCTGACAGTGAGGTCCAGCAAAGTAGAAGCAGCTGCTTCCTGGCCCCTGGCCCCCCAGCCACAGAGCCAGCTAGGAGGTGGGAGTTCCTGGACCCTGGCTCCAGGCAGGGCAAGCTCCCTGTCGGGTCAGGGTCAGGCGGGGGGCGGGCACTCGGAGCGCTTCCCGCACTGCGCTCTGTCCTGTCCGGGGAGCACTTCCTTAATAACCCTGATAATATCCGATAATTCTCACGCAGGCCAGCCTGGAGGCCCAGTCTGGGATGGGGTCTCCCATTCCCCCTTCCTGCCTCGCCTGCAGGGTGTGGTGTGCTTTGGCCTGGGTTCCAAGCAACCGAGTGGAGCCCCAAAGCCGCTGGGTTGAACCAAGAAGGGATGGAGGCAGGAAGAGCTGCCGCTGAGGGCGCCTGGAGCAGGCCTCGGGAGAGGACAGGGCAGGAGTTCATCGGATGGAAAGCGGAGGGCCCAGCGGCCAAGGGGAGGGAATAGAGAGGGCGGGTGGGTGTGAAGGATGGAGGAGCGGGGAACTTCCTGCAAAGACGCTGCTGAGTGCCTGCCGGTGTTCTTCCCGTTCCTGGGTCTCCATTCAAACAGCCATGCCCCCTGTTCCCAACACACACACAGACACACACACACACACACACACACACACATTCACCCCCCCACATACACACATTGCATATAACACCCCCCCCCCAACACACACACTCATACTCCTGAAACCAAGGGGACCCTAACAACGCAGCCAGGCCCAGACAAAAGTCGCGGGGACCCCTCCCAGCCCTGCCCCTCTCCCGGGCCTTCGGCATTGTTTTGGTCTCAGAGTAGGTGTGCTGTTTTATTCCCAAAAAGAAAAAACCGAAGCTAATTACGCACTAGGCTTGGGACTGAAATGGACAAAAGCGGTTCATTACTGGCCTCCCGGGGGGAAGGCGACCCCCTCCCACCACAGGCGGCTACGGTGACGCCGGCCCCCGTGCCCGCGCCTCCTCGGTGTCCAGGGGTGGGGGCGCCCCTTCCCCTGTGTCCCCCACGCCCCTGTCCCAGGTGCGGCGGGGCGGGGCGGTCACAGCGCCCCAGGCGGGTCCGGCCCTGTGGCCCCGCGGCGCGGCCCCGCCCTGGCCGCCTTCGGGGATGGCCGGGCGCGCGCTTTGAAGTGCGGCGGGGCCGGGGGGCTGGCTGGGCGGAGGGATCGAGTGTCCGCGCCGCGCGGGGAGGCTGGGGGCGCGCAGACAAAGGGCGCTCGGCTGCCTCGCGGCGCCGGGAGGCGCGCGCCCCGCGCGGGACGAAGGCGGAGACGGGCTCGCGGCGGGAGCCCAGTGCCCGGCGCCCGGGCGCCCAGTCCGTGCCCCCGCCCCCAGCTCTCCGCAGCCGCCCGGCGGGGCTGCCCCGCGGCACCAGCGCCGCCCTCGCCGAGCCCTGGCCCGACGCGATTCCGTGACCTCCGGCTCCCCCCACCCCCGCGGTGTGTGACGTTCCCACCGGGACAGAAGGGCTGAGGGCGCCTGACTGGGGCGGCCTCCTGGGAGGGGCGCGTCCCGCGTCGGGGGGTACCCGCAGGGGCGCGGGCACCAGCTGGGGCTGCAGGTGGAGCCTCCAGGCGGGCTGGCCCGGAGCGCCAACGGGTCCTGCGTCACATGCGATGTCACCTGCTTTTCTGGTGCGCATATTGCGTATATAAGAAACACGCTGGTTTAAACTATTATTTATATTGGGCACTGAGTTTTTTGCGCCCTCTTCGATTTTGTGTCACACGCAGTGCGGGCTGATACGCGGCCTCTTTGCTGCCCGGCTGGCTTTTGCCGTTTCTTTCTTTTTAGATTTGTTTATTTATGCATATAAGAGCTGGGGGTAGGCCAGAGGTGTGGGGGTGGGGTGCAGGGTGGGGGAGAGGATTCACTCAAGACAGAATGGGGAGCAGAACAGGCAGATCCATTGAAGTACACTGCTGAGGGGAGCAGCTGGCCAGGCAGGAGAGGTCTGCTGTGCCATGTGGGTGAGTTCCCTGGCTGGGAATTGAACTGGTGCTGCAGTGGCTGCCGACAGCTTGATAGTGCTGAGACAGACCCCTGCCCCCCCAGGGAGGCCCTGGCTTGTGAGTTTTCAGGAATTCCGGAAGCTGGGGTGACTGACTTCCCCTGGGTGATTCAGAAGCTCCGAGGGGCTGGGCGATTGGCGCCAGGCTTTCTGATGCCAGCCCAGAGCTAGGGAAGGTCCAAGTTTGGTATTTCTCAGCCACTTGGGTGTCTGTTTTGGAAGGCCTCACCCTCCTCTTAGAAAACTTTAAAACAGAGCAACATCACCCAGATCACATGTAGCCTTTTCATTGCAACACTTTGGAAAGGATATTCTTTAGTAATTTTAATTTTGTTTTGACTTGGCTACCAAGCCCTTATTTACAATGGCTGCCATTTCTTAGGACTGATTGGACATTCTGGGAAATTCTTGCAAAATGGGAAAAGTCTAAATCGTTTTCATATGTAATGGCATTTTTAGGAATAATTAATTTAGCAACTTGATGATGTTGCCATGGGGCTACCTTCTGTAGACATGTAATGAACTATTTATTAGTTTTGACTTTGCAGTTGGCTTTTCTCACGGTGGAGCCCAAAATGACTTTTCCAGGTCACCAACATTTTTCTTGGAAAGGCTGCCCAGCAGCTGGTGAGTTCCAGGTACTTGGCCCAGGGTCCCAAACCCCTAGAAGGGGTCCGCCCCTTCCTGGCCCGCCTATCTGGCCCCGCCCCCACGCTGGAGCCCACCCTTTTCTAATATGGCTTGTCTGTTAGCAGAACCTCCTTGGCTCGCCCCTGCCAAGCTGGGAGCCTTCCCAGAGCCGTCTCACTAGCCGAGTCTCAATCCCCTTCCTGCCCTGCGGACAACAGCTGCCCAGTGTTGGCTCAACTGTGACTTTATCATGGGTGGGCTTGGAGGGGTGTGAGATAGAAAGTACCAGAAAAGTGGTGGGGAGGCCTGGTGCTGCTGCTAATGCTGCGTGACCCAAGGAGGTCTCTGGGTCTCAGCATCCCCCTGGGAACTGAAGGTGACCCAGAGCCACCTGCTGCCCTTTCAGGCCGCTGCTCTCTGTCTGATAGGGGCTTGGGAGGAGGAGTTTGCGCTCCTCCAGGTGGTGGCTGTGGGCAGGTGAGGTTGCCCTTAACAGCAGTGGCTTGTGCTTCTCTGCTTTTTTCCTGGGTGCCGTGGTCCCTCTGTCTTCAGGAACCCTTAGAAGACACTGCGTGGCCTTGGGGCCTTCGGTGTCTGGGACCTGCATGCCCCCCCCCCAGCATGTGTGAATCACCACTTTCCCTGGAAGAAGACCCGTTCACAAGCCTGCAGCTGAGTTCCTCCTTGCCTGAAAGTAACAGAGGAAAGAAGTCCACAGGGGCTCTGTTCTCCTGAGGGACTGTGTTGGGGAGAGAAGACTTAGAAAACTCATTGTAGGGTAAGTGAGAATTGTCAGGTTTTTCCGCCCTCCGCACAATGATGGAGCTCTGCAGCCTGTGCGCATGCCCGATGGCGGCACCTGGAGTAGGTTGTGGGCCGTGTGAGTGGGCTGGGGCAGAGACTGGGCTTATAAGCAGAGGCGGCAGCAGCAGCAGAAACAGCAGGAAACAGCGTGGAGTAAAGGACTGTTCGGGGTGCAGCGTGCAAAGACCACCAGACGCTGCCAGAGAACCCGAGAAAGTGAAGATCTGCTGGGGGCTGAGAGGCGCAGCCAGAGAGCTTGAGAAGATGAGATCCGCTGGGGGCCTATCAGCCTCCCGGCCCCCAGCCCCATTTCCTGGCCTGTACCTGATTGCCTCCCTACAAGAGACCACTGAAAGGATAAAAAGTCACCGAGGGCTCCAGAACTCCTTTTGACCCGTCTGCACAGCTCTATAGAGAACCTGTGCTTCCCGGTGTTTTCCTGCCTTCTACACTCATCCATGTTCTACCTCAGTCTATCTTAGCAGAGGCTTCTGGCCAAGGGCCTGGGTACTGGTTCTGGCTCTGGTGCAACATGCTGTGTGGCACGGAGCAGTTGCTCACCCTCTCTGTGCCTTTGTTTGCTTGTCAGTAATCAGAGGGCTAGACCAGAGTGGTGCTACTCAAGCTCATCTGAGGATCCTGCTGGAAACACTGATTCTGGAGGTCTGGGGTGGGAACGGTCTGGATTTCCAACAGACTCTTAGGTGATGCTGCTGCTCTTTCCCGCCTTTGGACAACTTGGAGCAGCAGAGGGGACTTCTGAGGCCATGTTTTATGCTGAAGGACCAGACCTTGGGCCCCAGCAGCAGGAACCTGGAGAATGACAGAGGCCTACCCAGATTCAGGCCGCTAGGGCAGTGCAGAACGTCACTCTGAGGGTCCTTTCAACCCGCAGTGACAGATATTGCCATCGTGGTCACCACCAGCAGGCACTCGTGTGGTCGTCCCGCTGTCCAGAGCAGCTGTCACACCCTTGACCGCCAGAGACCCTGCAGGCACCCTGGGGCGAGAGCTGACCTGCTGGGGGTCTATTCAGTCCTGGCCAGAGGGTCTGAGCAAGAGACAACAGTCCTCTTAACTTTGGTTTCCCAGCAGCCCCTTGATTTTCTTAACACTTTTTTTTTGTTGGCACCTGCTCTCTGACCTTGTCTTCCTCTGTCTCTGAACGCACCTCTTCCCCCTTCCTAACTATCCTCTCCCCCAAAGCAAAAATACCCAATGCCGGGGCGGGGAGAAAACCAGTGTATCCACCCCTAGATTTCCCACTTTTGATCTTCTCTCCTCTGATCAAATAGAACCCAGCATGATGGACCCACAATCCTGGCTCCTTTTGGGGTAACCCAGGGCAAATCATCTTATCTCTTTAAGGTTTATTGTTCTCATTTGTCACCAAGGTAATATTCCTTAAGGTGGCATTTGTTGAGGATTTATGCCCTATGCTCAGAGGCTCCATGCTTCCCATAACCCTAGGGAGTGGGAACTATGATTTTTTTCATTGACTGACTGGGGAAACCGAGGCTCTAGGGAGTTTACCTGCTCCAAGTCCCTCAGGTGGTCAGAGGTGAAGTTGGGACAGCAAACGCTAGCTGACCACCATCAGAGTCCTTCGGAGATTCACATGCAGTAGTAAGAAGTAATACTGAACCCTCTCATCACCCTCGGTCCAGTCTTTCCCAGGGCTAACATCTTGTAAAGCTATTGTATGACATTATAACCGGAATATTGACATTAAATAATCCACCAACCTTATTCAGATTGTCTCAGTTTTGCTTGTACTTATATGTATGTGTAGACATGTGTAGATTTAGTTCTATGCAATTTTAGCATATACATAGCTGTATGCTTACCACCACAGTCAACATACAGAACAGATAGATACATTACCACAAAAACCCCTCATGTTACCTGAATGCAATCCCTACTTACCCTTAGCCCATATTCCTAAGCCCTGAACCACTAAATTATCCATGTCTATAATTATGTCATTTTCAAGAATATTTTCAGACACGAACATGCAATTACATGCACTAGGGATGGAATCTTTTCACTCAGTGAATTTTCTTGAGATTCATTGAAGTTGTTTCTTGTATCAATTCTTTCCTTTTCATTGCTGAGTAGTATTCCATGGTATGGACATACCACAGTTCATTTAACCATTCACCCACTGAAGGAATTTTGGGTTTCCAGTTTCTGTCTATTGTGAATAATGCTGTTATAAACATATGTGTACAGGTATTTGTGTGAAAATAAGCTTTCTTTTTTTCTGGGACACATGTCCAAGAGTGTGAAGTCCTTGCGTTTAAATCTAATTTTATGTGACCTCTGGATTGGTTGCAAAGATAATAACACCATCAACGAAACAAAAGAGTAACATTTATTGAGCTCTTACCTTATGTTTGCATGGATCAACTCATGAGTTCTCAAAACACCCTCAGGCTTAAGGACTAGTATTAATTTCATTTTACAGGTGAGAAGACTGAGGTGCAGAGGGGCTATGTAGTCTGAGTGCCCACAAGTTGTAAGTGATGAGCCAGGATTTTAGCTCCAGATCTTTTTTTAAAAATTTATTTATGCATAAAAGGGCTGGGGTGTAGGCCAGAGGTGTGTGTGTGGGGGGGATAGGTGAGAGGATTCACCAGAGACAGAGTGGGGAGCAGAACAGGTGGATCAACTGAAATCCAAATCAACTGAGCAGCGGGAGACAGGAGAGGTCTGCTGCGCCCTATGGGTCAGATCCCTGGCCAGGGATTGAACTCAGGCCGCCACCAGGTGCCACCAGGGAAGCCCTTTTTAAACATTTTAAAAGGACAGGTTTATTAGGAAAAGGAGAAAGAAAAAGAGGCAACTTTATAGTCACAGGTGGGCAGGAGAACTAGGATGTCTCTTAAATGCCTGTGCAAGTCTCCTCTATCCTAAGGACCTTAATTATCAATTATTCATTTTTCCCACCTGCCCTCACACCCATCAAACTTTATATTTTAAAATTTTCCTCTCTCTACTCTAATCTGAAAACTTTATTATGCTCTTCTTTCCCAGTTCCTAGTTCTCGCATTTGATATACTTATTATTGCAACGATTGGGATTTTAAGATCTAGTGTATCTATTTCAATATTAGGATTTCCAATTAATTGATTCTTTATAAAATGGATACATTTCTAGTGACTTTCTCCATTCTCTCTATTTTTTTTAAAGATTTATTTATTTATGCATACAAGCTGGGGTACAAGCCAGAGGCGTGGGGCAGCGAGTGGGTTCACCAGAGACAGAGTGGGGAGCAGAACAGGCAGATCGACAGAAACACACTGCTGAGGGGAGCAGTGGGCAAGGCAGGAGAGGTCTGCTGCGCCATGTGGGAATCTAACCCGCCGGTCATCGCTGCTAACAGCCCCATAGTGCAACGCCTAACCACTGCACCACCGGGGAGGCCCTCTCTCTATTTTCTTGGACATGCTAATCATGGTCATTTAAAAATTTATGTCTGAAAGCTCCAATATCTTTTTAGTCTTTGTTTTTCTTTTGATTTTCAATAATTCATCCAGTTGTCTGTTTTGGCTGGTAATTTTTCATTGCTGAAACTGTATAAAAAATTGTAGAAGACTCCTGGAGGATACCATATTCTCCCAGGAAGGGTTCAACTTTCTTTTTACATAGATAAGTATTGCCAAGCCGTTTTTATTTAGCCATGGCTAGCTCTTTTCCCTTTAGTTATATTCTTAGGGTTCAGCCTTTTAGAGCAACGAAAATTCTAAGGTGTTTATTGGGAACCCTCATCCTTGACTTGTCTTACACTCCAAATTTTTTCTCCCCATCTCCATGAAACTGCTGAATTTTCTGCTGAGCCTCTTAGCAGTTGCTTTCTAGTGGGGGTCTCTAGATCTTTCTTCTGGCTTCATAGTTTAGGATTTGGTATGTTTCTTGTGGAGAAACTGAGTGAGGACTGGACAATCACACTTCTCTGGGTTCCCAATTCTCTGGTGTCGTGTTCCCTGTTATGGCTGCTGGTTGGCCCTGATCTCTAAGCTTTGCTTTATCCTCCTACCCAGGGAGACTCTGCCTGATGCTCTGATTCGCATGTCTGACCTGACCTCTGACCCACACTTCAAAGCACCTCAAGGCATTACAACACTAGAGGAGGTAGCACCCACTTTAAGGTATTTTCTGAGGTCTCGATCCTTCCAGTCTGGTCTGCCTGGGATATTTTGTGATGTCCCCAGACAGCCTTTAAACAAATCACTTTTGGCTCTTACAGCTGTTCTCGATGGGAAGTTTAGTCTAATCCCACTACTTTCGTGTAGGTGGAAGCAAAAGTTGGGGCTCAGATTTGCATAGGACTTGGCACAGAGAATGCAGTTCACTTTGGGCGGGTATCCTTCCCTGCCAAGCATGGTTCATGGTCTGTCTGAACAGTGAGGGAGATACGTGGGTGTTATTTGTTGTTTCAAGACATGGCAATTGTTCTAATTGCCCCCAAGCATTTGAGAGTGAAGAGGGGAGGGTCTCTTTCTCCTTATCAGCGATCAGAGCAGGCTGGGACGCACCAGAACCAGGCAGGATCTGCAGAGCTTAGTCAAGACTCAGCGTCTGTTCCCGGTGGGTGACAGGCCCTGCGGCCTTCCCAGCCTGTGTGGCCCGGCGGCGTCTGCCAGGCTGCACTTCCGCAGGTTCCTAAGGACCCAGTGATCTAATCCAGGAGCGGAGGCAGCCCCAGGCGACTGTCTTGGTTTCCTTGGGATGTAATGACAAATCCCACACGGTGGGTGACGTCAGTGCTGGAATTTATTTCCCACCATTGCGGAGGCTGGAAGCCTGAGAAGGCAGCATTAGGGTTAGTTCCTGGGGAGGCCTCCCTTCCTGACTGGCAGCCAGCTGTGTCCCCACCGCGTCCTCCCTGGTCTTCTTCTGAGTGGGCAGAGAGCGGGCGCTCTCTGGCTCTCTGTCCTTGAGGACACTGGTCCTATTGGGTTATGGCCTCATTTAACCTTCATTAGCTCCTTGAAGACCCTGTCTCCAAACACAGGCTCATGCTAAGGCTCTGGGAGTTGGGGCATCAACGTGGATTTTTGGAGGAGGGGTGTCTGTGCTTTATTTTTAAAGATTTATTTTTATGCATACAAGCTGGGGGTGGTGCAAGCCAGAGGTGTGGGGTGGCTAGAGGGTTCACCAAAGGCACAGTGGGGAGCAGAACAGGCAGATGACGGAAACACGCTGCTGAGGGGCGCAGCGGGCGAGGCAGGAGAGGTCTGCTGCGCCCTGTGGGAAGTCCCGGCCGGGCACTGAATTCCAGCCGCAGCTGCCCACAGCCGCACAGCGCTGCGCTTAACCCGCTGCGCCACAGGGATGCCCGCGTCTGCGCTTTAGCCCTTAACAACAGAGCACGTTCCGGGGTCCTGCGGCCAGTGATGGGCTGAGGCTGAAGATGGGGCCGCCCCGAGCCTCCCCGGCCGCAGCCAGGCGCTCACTGGACGGACGCGTCTTCTCACCGCCAAGGCGCTGGCACAGTCTCGTGAGGATGCTCTAACAGTCACGTGAGGGCAGGGGCTCCACGGGGCCTTCTCCGTGCTGCCCGCGGCCTGTCCTCCCCTGGACGTGAGGGCGGCCTAGGGAGCGCACGGCAGAGGCCTGCGGCCAGGAGGGGAGGCCGGAGGCCAGGGCCCAGGTGTCCTGCCTCCTGTCCCTCCGCCAGGGCTCGGCCACCCCTGACCTCTCCTGCTAAAGTCAGAGAAAAGGGAGCAAATCTCTGAGTTGGGGCGCCGGACCGACTCATTTCCTCTCACAGGATATTTGTGTTTAAGTCTGCGCCAGGCCGAGAAAGAAATCGAAGCCATGTGTGAGCGGCGGTGCCGGCGGGCGAGTGCGCGAGGCGGCCCGCAGGGAAGGCCTGGGCTGCTTGGCGTCCCCGCTCCTCCCACCCCCAACTTCGCTTGTGATACGGGTGTGAGAGAGTGTGTGTGGGTGTGTAAGTGCCTGCAGTAGTGAGTGTGTGGGCGTGTGAGTGTGTAAGTGGCTGTGGTAGTGATCGTGTGGGCGTGAGTGTGTAAGCGCCGTGGTAGTGAGTGTGCGGGCGTGTGTATAAGTGGGTGTGGTAGTGAGCGTGAGTGTGTATGAGTGTAAGTGGCTGCAGTAGTGAGCTTGTGGGCATGTATGAGTGTGAGTGAGTGGGTACGACCGTGGAAGTTTGGTAGTGAGTGTGGGCCTGTGTGTATGTAAGTGGGTGTGGCAGTGAGTGTGTATGAGTGTGTAAGCGGCTGTGGTAGCGAGTGTGTGTGTGTGTCAGAGAGTGTGCGTGTGTCTGTGCAGAAAACGTGCAAGAACTTCACGAGGCCTCTGCTTCCAACAGCCACATCCCCAGTGAAGGAAAGGCCGCTCAAGTCTTCATATCCAAGTTGTAATTAAAAATAATAGATGAGGGGCCTCCCTGGTGGCGCAGCGGTTGAACGCTGTGCTGTAGAGCTGTCGGCAGCGGGCCATGTGAGTTCGGCGCCCGGCCGATGCCCACATGGCACAGCAGACCTCTCCTGCCTCGCCCACTGCTCCCCTCAGCAGTGTATTTCCCATCTGCCTGTTCTGCTACCCGCTCTGTCTCTGGTGAACCTTCTCGCTGTCCCCCGCCTCTGGCCTGTACTCCAGCTTCTATGTATAAATAAATAAATCTTTAAAAAAAAAATAGATGAAAATAAAATGTTCCCTAAATGTTCAGAAAAAGCCATTTCTGTTTCCAGTTCAGAGTGTAAAGCCATACTGCCAGAATGCTGACGATTTTCCAGGAGTCAATGGTGAACGTGGTGAAAGCTGCAGAGAAAGCTTCTGGAACCTTCCAGCAGGCACTGAGGATCCCCTTCCTGGCCTTGCCGCCCCACCCCCACCTGACGGCTGGCGTTAGGCGCCAGTTGTCTCTCTTGGCTGTGGTTCTCTCCCTGCGTGAGCGTGTCCCATGGAGAGGCTGCCGTCTGCTGGCCCCGTCCTTGCACTACTTCAGCTCCATGCCCACTCTGTTTTGGGGGTGTCTGGACCCCCTCATGTTGAAGAGGAAGCAGGGTCACAGAGACATCTAGCCCTCCAGGCTGCCTGGTCGTGGCTGCACCCTTTGAACAAGGTGGGCTGTGTGACGTTGGGCTGGCCTGCCCGCCTCTCTGTACCTTTTCCCTTTGTCTGTAAAGGGGGCCCCGAGAGTGTCCGCCTTAGAGGGGCTGCAAGGATTAAATCAGTCAAACTTCCCAGTGGTGTTGGTGCCCAGAAGCTTCAGGGAACTCTCTACCCCTTAGAGATCTGCAGCCTTCCAGGAAAGGAAGTTTGCCTGGTGGCACATTTGTTTTAAACTGTATCCTGCAGGGCCTCCCTGGTGGCGCAAGGGGTTAAGTCTCAGCCTATGAAGCTGTCCGCAGCCTGCAGCACGAGTTCGATCCCCAGCCAGGGAGCTTCCCACAAGGCACAGCAGACCTCTCCTGTCTCCCCGCTGCCCCCCTCAGCAGTGTACTTCAGTCGATCCGCCTGTACTGCTCCCCACTTTGTCTCTAGGGAATCCTCTCATGCCCCACACCTCTGGCCTGCACCCAGCACTTGTATGCATAAATAAATAAGTCTTTAAAAAAAAATAAACTCTATCCCGCAAGCAGAAAATGGTTTTTGTTATCCACTTAAGCACTGACATCAGTGTCGGCTACTAGCCCTCTTATCTCCTTCAAATCCAGCTTTGGGATGGCTGGCGACAGGCCCGGTGGTGGGGGAAGCCGGGTCCCTGCCCACTTCCCGGGAGGCAAGGCTGCTGCGGCAGCTCCAGAAGCGCCTGCAGGAGCCGGAGCAGGCTCTGAGGGTGAGCATGGGGTGCCTGGGCGGGGCAGGGCAAAGGGCAGCTGAGCAGGGCTGGGCAGGGCTCGGCCTTCTCCCTGTGGCTTCGTCCCAGGCGCACGTGCAGGAGAGCAGGTCCGGTCTGCCTTGGCCTCCTGTGCTCCGGCTAACAAATCGCCACAAACTGGTGGCTTGAAGCCACACAAAGCGGGAGGGGAGTAGGTGGAGCCCGGGAGCTTTGGGCAGCTGGGTGATTCTGTCGATGCCACAGTGCTGGCACCTGTCGCGGCCCCACCGAGCGTGCGATGCCAAGAGCCGCCCTGTGAAAACTGTGGACTCTGGAGAGGTTTGGATGCGACAGTGGACTCGTCAGGTCCACTGAGGGACTCGCTGGCCTCGGACCCGACTTCCTGACTCGCAGGTTTGAGGACCTGCATTTCTTACGAGTGCCAAGGGGATCCCGCTGGTCCTGGGGTCACACTGTGAGAGGCTTTGGGCTAAGCCTGTCTGAACGGGAAGGGCAGGGTCCTGGGGCGCGCTGGACGAGAGGGTAGGCGAGTGGCTGCCAGGTCCCAGCGACGCTCTGTCCTCAGTGCGAGTGTCCCCGGCTCTGGAGGGAGGCGAGCTCCCATCAACAGAGGAGAATAAAGAGGCTGCCAGGGTTCATGCGGGTTGTGGGGACCCTCAGGGCGGTGGGTCTGAAGGTTCGCTGAGTGTCCAGTGGCTGGTCACACTGTCCCATGGGGCCCAGGCTCAGCAAACCCCGTACCGTGTGGTCTGAGCCATCGATGGGATGCTTTTACCTGGACCTTGCAGAGAACAAGCCAGAGGGAGAATCTGCTTTTAATTCTCAGCAACGAGGAGACCAGATCGAATGACCAGAGGGGCGAGCTGACCGGCCCAGTCTGGATCCCGTGTGCTCACGTCCCAAAGCTAATGATGTCATAGCCCAGGGCTGCGTCCGATCTGTGTAGTTAGGTTGATGGGATTAATCAGCTCATGTTAACATGCTGATGATCATGAAATAAAGACGACCGTTTCAATAGGATACTCGGGGCTAAGGGACCAAAGTGAAATCATTTGGACTTTTACAGAGGTCACGGTTGAATTATCACAAAACTTCCTTTACTCAAAGCAGATGCTTATTAAGATTAATTTAGTGTGAAAAGTGAACCAGACTGAGTATAAAAGACATTGTCTCCTCAATTATGTAACAGGACACCCCCTCATTGTCCTCCGCTCGCTGAGGAGATTGTGCGTTTCCTCTGGGACATTTCCTCATGCTGAGTTGAGTCGCCCGGCTGTCCCTTTTGGGGGGACGTTCAATGAGATCTTCGTGTTCAAACAAAGACAGAGTGGGCAGAAACAAAAGGGGATGCCCACTGGGAAAACGGGGGCTGCACACAGAACCCATCTTTCTGCTACAACCACATATTCAGTGATTTTGAGGGATGTGATTTGTCTGAGGTGAGAAACAGCAACAGGGAGATGACTTCGTCTCCTTGGCAATATTAGGTGCTCTTGTGAGGGGTCTGGCCACTGTCTGGGAATTTGGGGTCCAGCGGAGGTGCTCTGAGAAGGATGGCTGGCTGGGATCACATTTATGGGGTCTGTGAAAGACCCTGCCCTCCTGAGCCTCTTCTCCATACCGTCCTCCTTTTCTTTTTTCAAGTAAATAAGTGTCATTTCTCTGGTTTGTCTGTAACAAATTGTTCCTTCTTCAAGTTTTTCCCCCTCTGCTTCCCCGACTCTCTGGAGCCCCTCTCCGGCTCTCCTACCTCTTGCTCCCCTTGTGTGTGTGGACCCTCTTCTAAAGGCGCTTCCTTAGTGTGGCAGCAACCCCCGCTTAGCTCTCTGTTTCTGCTCACTGAGTACACTCTCTTTCTGGAGTTGGTTCTTCCTGTGCAGTGGACTGTTAATCTGAGCCTGCAGACAGCGAGAAGGCAGTGTTGCCTCCCTTCCTGAAACAAAGCCGAGAGTCCCGCAGGTTGCATGGAGAGGAGGATTTCCTGGTCCCTGGCTGATTTTCCTCTTCTTTGCTTCCCCCTCCCTGGGAACATGTAAGAAGACCTCTCTTTCCTCGCAAATCTCCAGTCTCAGAGTGAACAAATCACTTCCCCTTGGTTTTGCCAAAGCAGAGTTGAGATGTGCGTAGTAAGTGGCTGCAGACAAGGGAAAAACACAAGGGGAATGAATGTGCACAAGAGAAACAACCAATGTGACATACGAATATCTCTGTGATAAGAAATTCCCCCACATGGTTATGGAGGCTGAGCAGCCAGACCCGGCTGTGCTGAGGTGAGGCCAGTCTGAGTCTCTGCAAGAAGCCGGAGAGAGGACGGCGTCAGCCCCAGTCCCAGTTTGAAGGCAGAAGCAGACCCAGATCCCAGTGCAAAGACTGGCAGAAAGAGTGTTTTCCTACTCAGATTTCTTTTTTTTTTTAAGATTTATTTATTCATACACACAAGCTGGGGTACAGGCCAGAGGCGTGGGGCGGCGAGAGGGTTCACCAGAGACAGAGCGGGGAGCAGAACAGGCAGATCAGAAATCCACTGCTGAGGGGAGCCGCGGGTGAGGCAGGAGAGGTCTGCCGCACCATGTGGGATTCTCCCAGGCTGGGCGTTGAACTCGCATCGCCGCTGCCGACAGCTCCGCAGCACAGCGCTCAACTGCTGCGCCACCAGGGAGACCCTCCTACTCAGCTTTTTAAAATTCTGTTCAGACCCTCAGTGGTCTGCATGAGGTCACCCACATTGGGGAGGGCGATCTGTGTTACTCAATCTAACGGTTCACGTGCTCATCTTATCCAGAAGCACCCTTGTGGGCACCACAGAATCGTGTTTCACCAAATATCCAGGCGTCCACGGCCCAGTCAGTTTGACTCACACAGTTAGCATTCATCACAGTGACTGACTGTGCATGTAGGTGTCTAGCCGAGCCGTTGGGGCTGCTGTCTGGCTCAATAAATAGTTGCCAGGGCCTCCCTGGTGGCTCAGGGTTAAGTCTCAGCACTATGAAGGATTGGCAGCCACTGCAGCATGAATTCGATACTTGGCCAGGGAGCTGACCCACAGAATGCAGCAGACCTCTCCTGTCTTGCCCACTGCTCCCCTCACCAGTGTATTTCAGTAGATCCACCTGTTCTGCTCCTCACTCTGTCTCTGGTGAATCCTCTCATGCCCCACACCTCGGGCCTACACCCAGCACTTGTATGCATAAATAAATAAATCTTTAAAAAATACAACAAAAGCCAGCCAGGCTGCAGAGAGGCCGCATATCAGCTAGCAGTGTCTGACTTGCGTGTGAGGCAAAATCGAAGAGGTCGCCAAAAGCTCAGTATCCAATATAAATAATATTTTAAGTCAATATTTTTCTTAAATACCCAATAATGAATGCATAAAAGAGGTGGGGGACAGGCCAGAGGTCGGGGGGAGTGAAATCCACTGCTGAGGGGAGCAGCGGGTGAGACAGGAGAGGTCTGCTGCGCCATGTGGGAAGTTCCCTGACTGTGGATCCAACTCGTGCTGCAATGGCTGCTGATAGCTTCATAGTGCTGAGACTTAACCCCTTGTGCCACCTGGGAGGCCCAATAAATAAATCTTAAAAAAAAAAGTTGCTGACAATCGAGTGGCTGGCCAGTTGCTCAAAGGGGAGTTGTGTCTGATGCCGGATTCTGGGGGATTGGAATGGGGACAGGCCGTGTGGCTGTGGGCCGGGAGTAGCCAGGGGCTCAGCAGCACCGCTGTGTCGTGAAGCAGGCGCTCCAGGGCATCATCTCTCACAGCTGTTTGGTACGACGCTGATGAGAGAAAGACAATCCACCCGGCTGGGGTGCTGTCTGGGTGTCACGTGCCACCTCCACGATGGTATTGAGGATTTGAATAGTGTGCCCCGAAAACGCATGTCCTCTGGGGAGCTAAGAAGGAGACATTACTTGGAAATAGGGTCTTGAGTATGTACATAGTTAAGACACGACATACTGGACTAGGGGGCCCTAAATCCAGTGACGATGTCCTTATGTGAGCCGGACACACAGACAGACAGACGTGCAGCCTTAAGCCACAGGGCCACGTGCATTGGGAGGCAGCAGGAAACAAGTACTCCCCTGGAGTCCTTGGAGGGAGGGTGGCTCTGGGGACACCCTAATTTTGTAGCTCTGGCCCCCTGAAGTGTGAGAGACTGAATGTCTGGTATTTTAAGCCACCTGGTCTGTGGTAATTTGTTACGGCAGCCCCTGGAAACCAACAGACTCCTTGAATAAGCACCCAACGGGCCTCTCTGCCAATTGGCTGGCACCGTTTCTCTTTCTGGAACATTCAGGCAGTTTGGCAAGAGGCCCCTCTCGTGGGCCCGGTCCCTGGGCTGTAAATGCTCTGCAGGCACTGGGTTTTAGCAGTCCCTTCTGTCTTTTTTCTTTTCCCTATTGCTTGTCAGAGCTGGGGGTTCACACTAATTTTGAGGCGCTCATTGGCATTTTAGATCACGGGACTGCTGACTGGGGTGGCAGCTTGAAATCAGAGCCTGTCTGGGCTACAGAAACTCTGGGGACAAGTCTTTCTCGCCCTGGGGTGCAGCTGGGGGAGCCTCTGATGGGGGGGTTCTGGTACTCAACCTGCAAGAAGAGTCACCCCAGTACACTGGGATCTGCCAGCTTTCGGACCCTCTCTGTATATAGAGAATTTGGGGGTGTTCTAATTATAAGACAAATGCATATTCATTGACAATTCAGACAGTAAGCAAAAAGGACAAAAGGACCCTACAGTCCTCATAGCTGAGCTTTAGTGACATTGCGGCTCCATTTGCCCCCACCCCACCCCCACCCTTGCCTTTTGTTTGTTTACATGTTTGTGTTTACATTTTGCAAGAGTGATGTGGGTGACATACACTGTCCCATGAGCCACCTTTTCCCTTTAAAACATATTGTGTGCGTCTCTCCAGACATGAGCGTGGACCAACATCAGCATGTAAATTTCTGCACAGTCGATGGAGGTTGCCAGGACCTCCTGCCTCTAACACTCCCCTGATGTTGGGCATTTAGACTGGCACATGCAGCGGGGCCACAGGGCTTGGCGAAAGCTCACCTGCCTAAGAACAGAGGCTGGTTCTGCCCTGAACAGTCGGTGTGTCACTGCCTGTTCTTGTGACTTTGTTTCCCTAGATATTAATTTTTAAA
The DNA here is from genome assembly GCA_004024925.1 of Scalopus aquaticus. Lineage (NCBI taxonomy): Eukaryota > Metazoa > Chordata > Mammalia > Eulipotyphla > Talpidae > Scalopus > Scalopus aquaticus. The sequence goes on from PVIJ01012546.1 coordinate 43,637, forward strand.
AATGTCTTTATTTATGCATGCAAAAGCTGGGGTTCAGGCCAGAGGTGTGGGGCGTGAGAGGACTCACTAGAGACAGAGTGGGGATCAGAACAGGTGGACCCACTGAAATCCACTCCTGAGGGGGGCAGCGGGGAGACAGGAGAGGTCTGCTGCACCCTGTGGGTCAGCTCCCTGGCCGGGGATCGAACTTGTGCTGCTGTGGCGGTGATAGCTTCATAGTGCTGAGACCTAATCCCTTGTGCCACCGAGGAGGCCCCATGTTGCTTCTTGTTAAGCAGATGCAGAGTGTTGCTGATGTCCTGCCCTCAGGCAGGCAGGGGTGGGGGCACCTCTGGACAGCCTGTGTGTTTAGATCTCGGCTCCAGCTCCTCACTGAACAAACCTGGCCAACTCTCTGTCCTGTGTTGGTCTTAGTTTCCCTATTATATTAGTTTTCTGGGGCAGCTGGGGCAAGTTGCCAACAACTGGGGGGCAGTAAGCCACGGGGATGTGTTCACTCACAGCTCTGGAGGAGAGCAGGACACATCAGGGTGTCGGGGGTGTGCTTGCACTGGAGGCTCCAGGCAGCCATCCTTCCCTGCGTCTCCCGGCCGCTGCGGCCGCTGGTGGTGGCCAATCTCCTGGTGACCTGTGCTGTGGCCGCAGGACACCACTTCTGCTGCCATCTTCCCCTGGCCTCCTCCCCTCTGCGTGTCTCCGTGCCCGAATCACCCTCTGCCCTATGTAGGCACCCAGGTTGCAAGGAGGCCCCTCACCTTACAGACCTAGTGCGTCTGGCCTTGGTTACGCCTCCCAAGACCCCGTTCCCACATAACCTCCCATTCTAAGGTGGCTGGTGGGTGTGAATTTGGGGGAACACTTTTCAACCCAAATCACCCATCCATTAGGAGATACAATTTGGGGACTTATTTAATACACGTAAAACACTGAGAATGGCAACTGGCCCCCGGAGCCTTCCCAGCTGGGTCCTTACAAGGACGGGAGGTGAAGGGCTCGGAGGGAGGGGTCGGCATAAAAGCTGGGGAGCCCACGACGGGCGCGCAAGCTCCCCGCCCCCACTCCACCAGGCTTTTTCAGTCTCTGTGTGTTACATGCCAGAATATCGTTTTCCTCCTGCAATCCTTCCATTAAAGAATGGTTTATCTGGCCATTTGTTTATGTGTGGAAAATGCATAAAAATTTATAAAATAAACCCATTTACTTCCAGACGAAAGTTAGCGTTTTGCCCGGAGTGAATTTTTGTGGCCGAGTCATAAAATTCCGAAAATAAGGGTTTCTAATGAAACCGCGCTACCTTTAATGAATATCGCTGCCCTCGCTATAATAAAGAATGTACAATATTTGGCAAGATGCACGCTGGAAAAATCGCCTAATCTGTAATATGAGTGATCGCCCGCTTTGTGAGCCAAGCTCTGTTTCCATTCTGTGGGGTAATTCAGCTCAACAAACGTTTATTGAGTACCTACTAAGTCCCGATCCCTGTGCTGGGCAGTGGGCTCAGGGGCCGTGTAGGTGGGGGCAGGGGGACATGGCTTTGTAAGTAATGATGTGCTCTTGACCAGGGGCTTATTGGTTGCTGCTCTATTTTTTTTTAACTTTTTATTTATGCATACAAACTGGGGTGCAGGCCAGAGGTGTGGTGAGTGAGAGGATTCACCAGAGACAGAGTGGGGAGCAGAACAGGCAGATCCACTGAAATACACTGCTGAGGGGAGCAGTGGGGAGACAGGAGAGGTCTGTTGCGCTATGTGGGAAGCTCCCTGGCCAGGGATCGAACTGGTGCTGCAGTGGCTGCAGACAGCTTCATAGTGCTGTGACTTAACCCCTTGCGCCACCAGGGAGGCCCTCGGTTGCTGTTCTAAATGCTTTATATGCCTGTATAATCCTAAAGGGGGCACAGGTTAGGGCCCCCATTTACAGAGGGGGCACAGGATGTCCAGAGGGGCCATGAGCAGGCAGCCAGCAAGTGCAGTCAGGTTCAAATCCATGCAGCGGGTGCGTGGCTGCCACGGCAGAATGCCAGGCTGGGGGCTTCCCCACTATCAGCAGACTGTTCCCCACTATCTGAGGCGGGAAGTCCGAGCTCAGGGTGCTAGAATGTCTGGGACCTCAGTGAGCGTCTCTTCCTGGTTTGCTCCAGAGCTGATGCTCTAAACCACGGTCCTGGACAAACTCCTCTGAGAGTTACTGCGCAGCGGGGTGGGCCCAGGCCCATGGGAGAAATACCCTGAACACAGGGCAGGAGGCTTCTGGGGGAGGTGTCCTTATGGGCATTTGGAGCGAGGGCTGATGGAGGGACGGGTGGGCAGGCGCCGCCTGGGGCTCAGGAGCAGCTCAGGGCGAATGTGCTGCTGTTGAGTGTTGCTGGGGCCTGAACCGTGGGTCAGAGATGAGCCCAGAGACTGCGCAGGGTGGGCCTGAGGGGCAGCAAGGATGCTGCCCGAGGATCGTGGGGCTCATCGTGGGCATGAAGGCAGGCGGCGGGCGGGAGGCCTGCTCAGGGCTTCAGGAGAGGACGCCGATTCGCCTGCAGGGTTTCGCTTGCTGTAACTGGAGTATTTTAGGACGTGTCGCGTGGCTGTTTATTTCAGGACTTGGGGGAGAAAGGAAGGCGAGGCGGGGAGAGAGGAGGCGATCCAAGCCCCATCTGCTGTCTTTCTTTCACGAAATGTATCTGTAGTCATTTCATCTTTTAGCCCCAAAGGCCTGGGTCTGCCCGGCCTTTGGCTGAGCGCAGGATGTTCCCGCTGACATAACAATAAAACCAGGAAGGAACACTCTGAATGCTTCTTTTGTCCCAAACGCTGCTGCAGATGGCTCCCGTATTCCCGTCACGGAGTCCGCCCCGGACCCTGCGAGCTCAGTGGTCTCGGTATATTGGTGACCCCCTTTTCCAGTGAGAAAACCAGAGGACAGGCGTTTCCTGACCCTGGAGGGGGCTCAGCCAGGAGTCAAACCTGGCTCTGAGACAAGATTTGCCAAGATGTTGAGCCCAGTGGCCCTTAGAGCAGGTGAGAGCCGCGCAATTGGTGGTTTCTGGCTCAGTGGTGGACCCCAGGCCCCTGCGCCACGGCCAGGCGAGGTGGTGCCGGCTGCGGCCAGCTCTGGAACGGAGAGCGCTGTTCAAATCCCAGCAGCGTGGCCCTGCAGGGTGCGACCTTAGCTCGGGCACTGGGGCCAGCTGGGCCTCGCCGGGCACTGCCCGACCCTAGCTGGGCCACGTCTCAGCACCAGCTTGCCCGAGACCCTGGAGGAGGCCCTGCCCAGGGAGGACTTGAGTGTGATGAATAATTGTGATGAATAATTTGTTTATATATATATATATCTTTTATATTATTGTTCATTTTTGTACAAGGTTTGCTTTTCCCCCAGGTGTGGTCCCCACGGATTCCCACCGCCATCATCCGCGGCCCGTCCCTGGTACTCCTGCGGCCCTCGTTTTGGCCCCCCTCCCCCCTCCCCTGCAGAATGTCTCTGATTCTTCGTTGTCTGTTTATTTTTGTTTTGTTGTGTTGTGTTTTTTATTGTTAATATTTTTTCCCTGATCCCTTTTTGGGTCCCCTTATATTCCTCCTATGAGTGAAACCATCCGATATTTTTCTTTTTTCTTTCTGGCTTATTTCACTGAGCATCTTTCCTTCTAGCTCCATTCAAGTTGCTACAAATAGCCTGAGTTTATCTTTTCTTTTTTTTTTAACGCAGACAAACTGGGGTACAGGCCAGAGGCATGGGGCGGTGAGAGGGTTCACCAGAGACAGAGCGGGGAGCAGAACAGGCAGATGGACGGAAACACACTGCTGAGGGGAGCAGAGGGCGAGGCAGGAGAGGTCTGCCGGGCCATGTGGGAATCTCCCCCGCTGGGCGTCAAACTCGTGTTGCTGCTGCCGACAGCTCCACAGCGCAGCGCTTAACCGCTGCGCCACCAGGGAGGCCCGAGTTTATCTTTTTTGATTGCTGAACAGTATTCCACTGTGTACATGGACCACATCTTCTTGATCTAGTCATCCATTTGGGGGCATTTGGGTTGTTTCCAAGTCTTACCTACTACAAATAGTGCTGCAGTAACCTTAACATAAACTTCGCTCTTCCGTCCGAGAGCAGCTTCTTCGCTGGGAAACCCCCGGGAGCCTCGCACGCTGCTGGCGGCACCTTCTCACGTCAGGTTCATGGTACTCGCTGACCTGTCCAGCTCCTGCCCAGAGCCAAGTGCGCCCTTCGGGACACGGCGCTGGGGGTTGCAGCGGAGGTGGGGGAGGGCCGTGGATATGGGCGGGGCCGGGGGAGGAAGGCAGACCGCTTTGGAGAGAGGCAAGAGCGAGGAGGCCCCGGTGTCCAGGAGGCGGGGACAGAGTTGGTGAGGGGCTGGCTGCACAGGTGGACGGTGCAGGGGAGAGGTTTCAGGGTGAGCAGGGGTGCAGAGAGCAAGCGGTGTCCTGAGCACACGCATGCACCCCTGCAGGTTTCCGGAGGGGAGCCACTTGTCAGGATTTGCTAAAGTCTGGCGGTTCCCCTGCCTGGATCCTGCGCAGACGCCCCAGCGCGGAGCCTGCAGAGGAACAGCAGCGGGCGGCGTGGCCATGACTGCAGCGCCCTTCCAGCTGGCTCAGAAGGGTCAGCCCGAGCACCGGGGCCGTCGCGCCTCCCAGCCTGGCAGCCTGGTCGTGGACCCCCGCCCGGGACCAGACCCTTCGCCCCATTTCTAGGGCTGTGCCGGGGAAGTTGGCGCGGGGCTGGGACGCGCTCCCGACTCTGTGCCCTGGTCATTAGGGCTGCTGATAAGCAGGGGTTATTAATTAGAGGGATAAAGTACGTGCTTCCAGGGGTGATTACCGCTACTGTAAATCAGACTTAATGGCGGCAGAACTTCATTAAGGATTCATTTCCTAACGATAAGGAACGGGTGGGAGCAGATGTCAGGTGCGGCCGTGACTGTAATTCCAATTCCGGCTCCAGGCGGGAAGGCGCCCGCGATGGAGGCAGCAGCGCGGCTGGTAAGCCCCGGAGAGCCACGATCCGCTGTTTTGGGGTGTCAGCCTTTCAGAAGTCCGATCTCTAGGTGATTATCTGCGATGCTGTTCTTGATAGACTGTTAAGTAAAAAACAAAAACCAACCAAACAAAAACTGCAAGTTGGCCAGTTACGTGAGTGGTGCGATGCTGTAAAAGAATAATAATAAAGTTCTACGTGTGTCTTTGTATCTATTCGCTCGTGTTGCCAGAACAGTCCCGCACCCACCTGAAGCGTCTTTCTCACCATCTGGAGCTGGAAGCCGGAGATGCAGGCGCTAGAGGGGAGCACCGCGAGGAGCTTGCTCTCGCTGACTTTGGAGGAGTGCACAGGTGGGAAATGTCGGACATCAGACTGGGGAGGAGTTCGGGGCAGGCCATGCACACACTTCCACTGACGAGGGAGACACAGGGTAGATGGTTTTTCCAAGAGGCTGCCCTGCTCTACCCCAAGGAGCTGACGATTAGGTGAAACTGCCTTATCCGCCCCCAGCTGGGGAAATTGAGGCAGGGCAAGCTGCAAAC
>PVIJ01012547.1:0-49209 GCA_004024925.1 Scalopus aquaticus
GAGAAGCACCCTGACCTCAACTGGAGACAGCTCAAGGGGACACCCCAGCCCCAGAACCCCACATGGACCTGGGGGACGCTTTGCTGCTGCTGCACCACGGCGCCGTTTCTTCCTCTGCCCAATCTGGCTGCTTCCCTCCCTTAGAGTGATTATTCCCAAGTCAAGTGCCCCCCAGTAAACTTCCAAAACTCTTTGAGGAGCAGCCCAAGCAAGCAGACGATACTGGGACTTGAGATGTGGACCTGGCAGGAGCCATTCGGCGTCCGTGGTGGGAGGGAAGAGCAACCGGCGTGGCGGGCAAGTGCCACAATGAGAGTTCCCACCCACTGCAGTGGTGAGTGGGGACGGGGTGCCAGGAGGAAACCCACCGCTGGGTGCAGCACCTCAGCCCTTTGAGAAGTTTGAGGGAAGCAGCAATTAAAAGCTCAAGAGAGGGCCTCCCTGGTGGCGCAGCGGTTGAGCGCTGCGCTGTGGAGCTGTCGGCAGCAGCGATGCGAGTTCGACGCCCGGCCGGGGAGAATCCCACATGGTGCGGCAGACCTCTCCTGCCTCGCCCGCTGCTCCCCTCAGCAGTGTGTTTCTGATCTGCCTGTTCTGCTCCCCACTCTGTCTCTGGTGAAGCCTCTCTCCACTCCACACCTCTGGCCTGTACCCCAGCTGTATGTATAAATAAAAAAAAAAATTAAAAAAAAAAGAAGCTCAAGAGAACCCCAAGTCAGTGGCCGAATGCTACCAATACATAGGAGGAAGGCAAGTGACATCCGAGGGTGATGGCTGACCAGTTTAAAGCAAAGAATAAGAATCAGAGGAACTCCTTGGCAATGCATGAAGAGCTCTTTGCCTCCTGGAGAGCGGTGAGTCTGTGACATAATGGTAACAGACAGACAGCAGAGCTCTGGAGAGGGGTGAGTCCAGCCCTGGCAAGTACACGGTACGAGTCAGAACCCTGGGTGGGAAGGGCCCAGGCATCCTGGGGACCTGAGGGGTGGAATAGGGACATCTCGATCGGCTCACTCCAAACCCACCACGCCACTGTGCCCACAGTGTGATGCAGCCACTGGTGTGAGAGACAATAGTGTCGCTGAGAAACGTGGGTGATGACGCTCTGGAGGCCAGGGCTCCATAAACCTGGTGTAAATCCAAGCTCCCCACTTGCAATGGATTGAGGTGATCCTCAAACAATAGAGGCCAGGTGGCTTACACCTGGCACTGAGGTGGCTTAGACACCAGCACTGAGGTGTGCAGAGAATGACCACAGCAAGCCTCAAGGACACCGGGAGAGCCTGACCCACAAGGCGTGATGGAGACAAAGTAGACCGACAGCCGATAACAGGCCTGTCCAAGCTCTGTCATCAAAATCAATGAATACTGATTGATCAAGTAAAGGGCAGATGCCCCAAGAAAGTCACAATCCCCGTCCGATTTCCAGACCCGAGGTAGTTCCCATACTCAGAATTCACTGACTGAAAGAAGGGCGGACCCTAATGAGGAAGGACGCTGCAACGCCAGGGTAAAAATATACAGTAATTATCCTGCCCTCAAAAAAATTTACAGTCATTTAATTGGGTAAAGAAGGGAAAGTGAACAGACTATCTAAGAGCTGCTGGAAACAGTTCCTAACCGGCACAGGCACTCAAGGGCCGTGTTAAAAGTGGACCCTCACGGTGGTCAGATTATAAAGGGTCTAGCCCCAGGTTAAACTTACAGTGGGTCCACTGGTCCCTTGTTCACATCCAAAGGTCACTTCCCCAGCTCCCGAATGTATAAATGCAACGGGCAGATTTAGAAAGTAGTAAAAGATTTGTCCCATAGACTCTGGGGTAAGGACTACTGACTTATAAGTCCAAATGGAAGCCTCAAAAACTGACAGCCACAGCTCCCATCAAAATTAACAAATTAAAAATCATCTCACATTTGAGTGAAAATGACCGCTATTAATGATGCATTTAAAGATCTTAAACACAAATGAGCAGTGGTCCCCAAGGTAACCCCAACTAACCAATCAGTGTGGTCCCTATAAAAACAGATCAAACCACAAACTCAGCCAAGCAGCAGCGCCAATTACACCGGCAGCGGCAGCGTGTTTGCTGGAGTGGAGGATCACGGCGTCTGCACAGGACAGACAGGCACTAGCCGAGCAAGTTCCACCTCTACCAGGAAGGAATAGCAAGTCCCCATCCAGAGGCCACACGCCACGGCGTCTATTTATGGTCTTTCTACAGGGCTCTGTTAACTCTCCCACGCAAAGGACTATGTATGACCTAGACAGGTCACAGAATGTCTTACTGGTCAGCCGCATTGACAATAGCATGTTTATTTATCAGAGGCGCAAGAAGCATCATGCATGCTGGAGGCTCCGGGGGGTAGGAGTAAACTCCACGGAGATTCAGATGCCCACCACATCAGTAAGATTTTGGAGGTCAGAGTTATGGGAAATCCCTTCAAAAGTAAAGATAAAGTTCACTGGATCTCATGTCATCCCCACCAGGAAGGAAATGCAATTCCCGGTAGGTGTCTCTGGGTGTCAGAAGCAGGGCACTCTTGAAGAGCCTGGGGAATACTACTGAAACCCAGGGAGTAAGCGGTGGGGGCAGCTGCCGCCTGTGCAATAGGCAGTTTCAGGCTGCAAAGCGGGCTACCTGCTCTTGCCCCCTCAAACTCAGCAAGCCCTACAGTTATCAGAGACATCTGCGAGAGCGAAAGATGATGTGTGCAGGGCAGGGGGAGTTCTGCTGTAATAATCACACCGTAGAGTCACAGAGCTGTGAAACAAATCTGGCCCAATGCAGTGGATAATTACACACCATGACGGGCCTCCCTGGTGGCGCAGGGGTTAAGTCTCAGCACTAGGAAGCTGTCAGCAGCCACCGCAGGAGGAGTTCGATCCCTGGCCAGGGAGCTTCCCACAAGGCGCAGCAGACCTCTCCTGTCTCCCCGCTGCTCCCGTCAGCAGTGTATTTCAATGGATCCACCTGTTCTGCCCCCCACTCTGTCTCTGGTCAATCCGTTCACCGCCCCCCACCTCTAGCCTACACCCAGCTCTTGTATGCATTAATAAATAAATCCTTTAAAAAATCATATGCCATAAAAACCAGCTCTTGACATGCTTCTGAGCCCTGGCAGAGACAGAACACCTGGCCACGGGGCACCAGGGGACACTGCAGCCAAAGCCACTCCCCATGAGCTGGCAGTTAGACCAGTGGCTCAACTAGGGGAGATTCTGCCACCTCGAGGGATATCTGGCAATGTCTGGAGACATTTCTGGTCACTGTCCCTGTGAGGGAGGGTATCTCATGGGCAAAGATCAGGGTACTAAAGATGCCGCAATGCACAGGAGCATCTCCCCAACAAAGTATTAGCGTGCGGAGGTTGAGTAGAGCTGTGCAGAAGTCACCGAGTAAGACGCATGGGTGAGTCCAAAAGCATTATCGTAGTTTCTGCTGGTCATATACTTTGTATATAAATAAAAGCGACCCAATAAAAGAATATACTTAAACTCATGTAAGTAGTAAATGACATGACTGGTTATAAAGATACAGAATCTATGACTCAGAGCATTTATAAAACTTGGACTAAAAAAAAAGTTCAAATCAGATTTAAATATAGGGGAAACAATACCAAGTACTTTTCAGTGTCATCTATCATTTTTACCCTAAAACAGTCTTAAGGGTTCCCTTAGGCCAGATCCTCTTCAAAAATCCTTTTTCCTCTCAAAGTTTAGTTGAGGGAGGATGTCACCAAGAAGGCAACAGAGGACATGCCATGCTCTGCCAAGACAGACAACAACTGACCAGGAGTGGGTTGCCACGGGAGACTCACCCAGCTTGGGGGTGAGCCGGAAGCAGCCCCTGCCCACACAGAGGGGACACTGAGGAGACGTGGGTCCGTGCAACAGGCGGGGGGGAAGGCCCCAGGGTGCTACTGGCCTCAATCTGCAGGCATCTCCAGCACGCCCTTCTCAGAGGGGCTGAGGCCGCTTCTGCGAGCAGGGCAGAGGCCCTGGCACAGCATCGCAGGGGCTGGCAGCAGACACCATAGCGCATTGGGGAACGGGGACCCGGGGTACACAGGCTGCTCCAGTCTATTCCATATCTGAAACTACAGCATAGTCTTTCACATGGATGCTAATGGTAATAAAAAAATAAGCAAACTCAAGCATGTTTCATAAATTCCCATTTTAGAAGACAATTGTTAGAAGTAATGGACGTCGTAGCAAATGTTCATTTTCACTAACCTTCTGCTCACTTGCAGCAAAGCGGGCCATAGATGCCCTAAAGTCCTTGGGCCCTAAATCTTTCTTTGAACAAACCTCCTCTCTCAGCAGGAGAGCTGCTTCAACTCAGTTTAAATGTGGCCATTTGCATAGCAGCAGGAACTGATTTGCAAGAATTCTTTAGACAATATATGTTAGCAAAACAGCGGCAGTGTGAAATCCAGCTCAATTTATGTGGCTGTTTTTATACTGTATGGATCATTTTTTAAATACTAAGAGTTTGGCATTTGGAGTTTCATAGGACATATGCCAGAGGGTAACATAACAGTTTGGACTATAATTAATTCAAATTTAAATTACACTATTCCAAGTAAGAACAGTTCTATAAAGTTCTCCCATCTGCGGCCAGCACAGTGCAGGTTGGCTCATTAAGGCAAAAAGCACTGTCGGCTACTCTTCCAGAACAGAGGCGACTACAGCTGACGACAGGACACTTTACAGGGCAACACACCGCAAGCAACTGCGGGACATTTGCTCATCGATACCTGGTACACAATTAAGTCAAAAGCACCGCAACAGATTTTTGAAAATTATCTCTGACAGCTCCCTTCACTGGAGCCATTAGCAGTCCATGAAGTAAGCTAAACAGATAACACACATTCACTGACTAATTTACTGTTTCAACACATCAGCTTAAAAAAACATTGAAAGTAAGTTCCCCCCAAAATCTCCAAGCCTACAACCACGAGCCTATCTGGATCCCTGAATGGGAAGTTTAACTTACTTCTCCGTTAACAAGGGATCTAAGGCAGATGAAGTGGAACAGAACTCTTTACAATGGAACTGACAATTCAGCACTTGAGGGTCCTTGACTTCGCTCTGAACAAGACCAAGCTCGTCAGTGATTCTGAAACAGGGCAGACGGGGGTGTTTCGTCCTGCTGCGATGGCCAACTGAAACGGGGACAGACAGGGCACAAATGCCCAGGCTCTGAGGCAAGAGCCACCAAAAAGCCCCAAAAGGCCAACAACGACAAAGGGCAGTGCCTGATGGGATGGGAGGACAGGTCACTCTTCTCTTCCCCGCCCCCCCGTCCCAGGTCCCTTCAATCCTGGCTTACATCCTCTCCCAGAGCACCATCCACAAGTCTGATTGGACCATTTTTTCAATCCTGGAGCTGACTGGACCTACCCATCAGCTCCTAGCACCTGACTAGTCCATTCAAAACAGTAGTTACTGGACAGGAGCAACCGCCACAACTGCTCTGAGCAGCGGGGTGAACTGCTCTACTGTTCCTGCCGGCTCCCACTGCTAAGGCAGCTTGGTTCCGGTGGCAGCTTGGCTTGGTAACAATTCTGCCTCTGAAGGCAAGACTCCATTTACACTGGTCAGAAACTTGGATGAGTTGCTTCAGAACGGCTCCAGGGGTAGCTCCACGGAGACAGGGATGCGGCAGAGCAAAGCAGGGCTACATGGCAGGTTTGAGGAGACATTTGCTACCAGGGAGGAGAATGCACTTGGCTCCCTCAAACGTTACCTATCGCTGTGTGCTCAGGGCCTCTCGGTGAGGGCTCCATTGTAACTGCCAGCATTGCCACTTCAAGTTTTCAGTTTAACCATCTCCTAAAATGGATTTTTTATTAGCATTCGAAGATTGTCTTTCATGCGCAACCCCAATAACTGAAAAATGGCCTGCTGGGTGGATGGGGGTGTGGATGGATGGATGGATGACTAATTTAAATCTGAAATTCAGGCTATTCAATAATATACAAAATACATTTCAAAGTGAGTTGTATCCACAGAGCCTAAATTTCAACATACCTATCATGTATCATAATGGCAAATGAGAGAATTTTGTTGAGTATTTCTTCAACAGAGATGTACAACGGAGGGACAACGAGGGTTGTTGGCAGTGTACTTCAAGACAATCAGTAGCTCCTGTACTAATTCTGTATTTAAAATGTCGTTACCTTGTTGATGTTTCTTGCATTAATATTTTTTAGTATATCCTGATTGCTGAATGCTTTTGCATGCCATTAAATTTTCACTCAAGTTGAGCAGCTCCCTAACTTTAGCCTAGTTCCCACCCTGAGGGGCATAAGGTAGTAATTAATGCCTCGCACCCCCTGCCTGAGCACACTAATGTAACCCCTGGGAGCAGACCGGGGATAAGTAGGAAGGTATTTGCCCTCATCTCTTAACACTGGGCAAACCAGATGATAAACCAGTGGTAGGATTATCAGCCTAAGGTCATGTACAAAGTTATCTTGTCCAAGACGATGGTATAAGAGGGGCTGAGGACCACTCCCCTAGGAGTGGGAGGCTCTGGGATACCTATTGCAAGCAGAAGCCAAAGGGTACAGGAAGTGACCAGCCATAGGCAAGGCCATTGCCACATTTGGAGAGTGGTACTAGGGCCAGGGAGTCAGAGGGGCCCTCTCTCTGTCCTCCACCTCACCATCCAACCTTAAAGGACCTGCACAAAGTTTACAGCACACTTCTGCCTGAAGGCTGTGGTTTGCCGCAGTCAGGCCTTGGGATGGAAGAGGGTGGGAAGAAAAGCTTTAACTTCAGTTGAAGAGCACCCTCTAATACACCGGACAAAACATTTTTTAAAAGATTTTTATTTATTTATGCATACAAGATCTGGGGTGTAGGACAGAGGTGCGGGGCTGAGAGGATTCATCAGAGACAGAGTGGGGAGCAGAACAGGCGGATCTACTGAAACACACTGCTGAGGGGAGCAGCAGGCGAGGCAGGAGAGGTCTGCTGTGCCATGTGGGTCAGCCCCTGGCCAGGGATTGAACCCATATGCAGTGGCTGGTGATAGCTTCATAGTGCTCGGTATGTAACCCCTGCACCACCAGGGAGGTGCTGGACAAAACATTTCTTAATGCTGAATTAAAACTACGATTGTGATAGTAATCTTAGGACTCAAGTCCAAGTGGCAAAACTCCAGGGGCATCACTCTCATTATAATCCAGCAGAGAAAGCCTCCAAGAGAGTCATTTAGAAAGATTATAATGCAGATAGTGAGTGCCAGGACTCGAAGGTCCCAAAAGAACACTTTATTACTTGAATGGTCAGAAAAATCATGGGACTGTCTGGGTTTTTGTACAGGCACAAGAAAAAAAAAAAAACTTTTGGTGCTAAATAAGGGCAAAAATGAATCTGCATTTCAACTAAACTCCATAAATTGTGCTTGTTCATTTTATGTTACAAAAGGATTAACAGAGGGGTGAATGGATAAACAAACATAGTAAGGGGCCAATTTAAGTTATTAAAGTGTGATTCTATTCAAAATAACCTGTTTCCCAGTATGATACTGGAACAAAAACAGACACACAGACCAGTGGAATCCAATAGAAAACCCAGAAATAAATCCATATATTTATGGACATCTAATCTTTGACAAAAGAGCAAAGAATATACAATGGAACAAGAACAGTTTGTTCAATAAATGGTGCTGAGAAAACTGGACTGCTACATGCAAAAGAATGAAGCTAGATTACCACCTCACATCAAAAACAAACTCAAAATGGATAAAATAATTGAACATAAGACCCAAACCATAAAATATACAGAAGAAAATATAGGCAAAACACCACATGACATACACCTCAGGAACATCTTTATTTTTTAATTTAAAGATTTATTTATACATACAGGCTGGAGTACAGGCCAGAGGCATGGAGTGGCGAGAGGGTTCACCAGAGACAGAGTGGGGAGCAGAACAGGCAGATAAGAAATACACTGCTGAGGGGAGCAGCGGGCGCGGCAGGAGCCTTCTGCCGTGCCATGTGGGAATCTCCCTGGCCAAGCTTCTAACTCGGGTTGCCACTGCCAACAGCTCCACAGAGCAGCGCTTAAGCCCTGCGCCACAGGGAGGACCCCAGGAACATCTTTAAAGACACATTCCCCAAAGCAAAGAAAGTGAAGGAGAAGATAAACAGCTGGGATTGTATCAAACAAAAATCTTCTATATAGCAAGAGACACTAACCAAAACAAACACCCTACTGATTAGGAGAAAATTTTTGCACACAATACAACTGATAAGGGACTGATCACAAAGATCCACAAAGAGCTCACATGACTCAACAAAAACAAAGTAAACAATCCACTCAAAAAATGGCTGAAATGCTAAACAGACATTTCTCCAAAGAGAAAATGCAAATGGCCAACAGGTATGTGAAAAAAGGTTCAACATCACTTATCAGTGAAACGCAAATCTAAACCACAATGAGATACCACCTTACACCAGTGAGAATGACTCATATTTAAAAAAACAGGAACAACAAATGTTTGTGAGGATGTGGAGAAAAAGAAACTCTCCTACACTGCTGGTGGGAATGCAAACTGGTCCAACCACCATGGAAAGCTGTGTGGCAGTTCCTCAAACTACTGAAAATGGAGTTACCATATGACTCAGCAATTCCACTCCTAGGGATCTACCCAAAGGACACAAAAACATTAATTCAAAAGGATACCTGCACCCCTATGTTTATTGCAGCACCTTTCACAATAGGTAAGATATGGAAAATATCCTAATGGCCAAAAATAGATGACTGGATCAAAAACACACACACAATGGAATACTATTCAGAAATCAAAAAAGATAAACTCATGCAATTCGCAGCAACATGGATGGAGCTAGAAGGGATCATGCTCAGCGAAATAAGCCAGCAGGAAAAATAAAAATATAGGATGGTTTCACTTATAGGAGGAATATAGGAGAACCAAATACAGGATCAGGGAAAAATAATAACAACTTGAAAAAAAAAAACCAGAATTAACAGGCAACTATAAATTAGAAAAATTCTGCAAGGGAGGAGGTAGTAGAGGAATCTAAACAGGGGTGAGAAGAGCACAAGGGACTATGGTGACAGTGCACGGGGGAATTGGTGGTAGGAATTTTATGGGACATACACCTGAAAGGAGAAAGCATATAAGCACACACTACAAAAATGAACAATGATGTAAAAAAAAAAAAAATCAATCTGTTTCCTTACACTAGACGTGATTTAAGAGCAAATTTCTACTACAAAGGAGCAAAACATTCATTGGGGACAAATTTCAATGTCTGATTGACTGATGTTGTTTACAGACTTTATCTGTATTTCAAAGGTTGGTCTCCATATACATGAGCCAGTGGCAAGGGAGGACTCTGCCCTGATCCCTTGGGACATACCATCCAATCTGGCGTTGTCCTATTCACTAATCCAGTCTGACAAAGTCACCCAGGCATTCCCACATTTCTGTGGTTCTCTTTTCTCAAACTCACTTTCACCATCTTTATTTTTAGTCATTTCTCAGCAACATTACAGTAGTATCCAGTTAGTCTGTTCTTCCAGATGGATCTTTCCGACCCCTCCTATATTCGGTGCCAAACGAAAACTTCTTAAATTGAAAGGTAATCAAGGTGTGTGTGTGTTAGTGACAAAAACATGTGCACACATATACATAGTTATGTGTCCAGATAAACATGAGCATGCACACACGTACACATGTGCACACAAACTGTGAAACTATACACATACGTCTAAATGCATGTACACAGTGTGCATGTACAAACGTGCACACACATAAAACTAGGACCACTGGCAAATATTATAGGAATTTTGTCCAGTGGTTGAATTATAAATCCTTAATGTTTTTTCTGTATCCTTTTTATATTTTCTAAGTCAGTTGCATTAATAGCACATTAACCTACAGTTTTTTAAAACATCTTCAAAATTTAGAGGAATGTGTAATGAAATGGGAAATACTGGCATGATCTTATGTTTACAAAACAACGTATGTAATATGATCCCATCTATTCGTGTAAATATATGCTGTATATAAATGGATGTTACACACACACATCTATAAATGCTAGTATAATGATCTTAGGATAATGATCTTAGTATAATGATCTTAGGAGATGAGCCTCTGGAGTAATTTTTACTTTTCTTTGTGCTTAGCTGTATTTCCAAGTATTTCTACAGTTATCACATATTTTTATGGTAGTCTTCCCACTCAGTGTGGTTCTCTGTGGCAAGGATGTAAAGCTAAGCATAAAAGGAACAGGAAAGCCAAGGGATTATCTTTCTAAAGCCAGTAACACTTTGTGAATTTTCTCAGGCTCGCCGCTGCCGTGCCTGAATAGAACCACTTGGCCAACATCACTTTCACTCCAAAATGAAAACTGCCTTTGTTTCATCAAGGGGCCACAGTCCCTGCAGTCTTCTGCTCCCCACTGGACAGCTTTGGAACCAATTACCTGCAATTTAGCTTCCTTTCTTCAGCCTGCAAATGGGGGTTCACCAGTGAGGCCATGGATCGGACAGGCCGCTGGCCGCTCAGTATTCAAGGACCTGATCTCTTGCTTTCCAAGAAGACATTTCTAAAGGGTGACAAAAGCTCTGACTGGCACACATGAACTTGCTGTATACCCATCTGGGTCCTCGCTCCTCCCCTCTCAAGTCTTGACAATGTCTTAGAAGAAACAAAGGTGAACAGCCTATTAGGAGGCACCCCAGTCTGGTCCTGACAGAGTGAAGGGTTACGCTGCTGGCACTGGAGCTACAGCACAGACGCCAGCCCAGCCGGAGGAGGAGCGTGGGCAAGGGGGCGCTTCTAGGCAGAGGACAGAGGATGAACAAAGACCAAAGATGTGAGGGGTCACAGCACCTCAGGCAGAGAACAGCAAGGGGGGGGAATCGGAGAGGTAACGAGTTTAGATTGTGCCCTGGCAAGAAGGAACCCCTGCGTGATCATAAGCAAAGACAGGATATGGGCAGATTCGCCCAAACATGATTCTCTGGGCAAAATGGATTGTGGGAGGCTAGAGGAGGGGAAAAGCATTTAGGAGATTATTGCAAGAGTCAAGGAGAGAAAAGGTGACTTCCTGGAAACACAAAGAAAAGGGGTGTATTTAAGTGACACTAGGGAGTAAAAATAGACTTGATTTGTTGGTAAAATGAAATGCCAGAAATAAAGGTGAGGGAAGTCTTTAGGATGAGTCCTGGGATGGCAATATTG
Source organism: Scalopus aquaticus (assembly GCA_004024925.1). NCBI lineage: Eukaryota > Metazoa > Chordata > Mammalia > Eulipotyphla > Talpidae > Scalopus > Scalopus aquaticus. Next base: position 11,235 of record PVIJ01012547.1, read on the forward strand.
TTCACTGAGACCAAAAACATTAGAGGAGAGAACAATTTGGGGGAAGTGAAGCTCCTTTCCAGGTGCGTGGAGCTTAAGGTGCAGACAGAGCAGCTAGTACAGGAATAGATACCTGGAAAAAGAGGGGTCCGGAAATTCTAGAGCTGAGATGATGGAAACTGAAGACATGAGAACGGAACAGGCCCAGAAGACTGTGTGGAATGAAAACAGATCTGAAGATGCAACTTCAAATTACAATGTCTCAGCTGGCGGGAAAGCTGGCAAACAAGCGTTCGGAGAAGAGGAGTATCAAGAAAGAATGAAGTCAAGAGAAGCAAAGAGGGAGGGATCCGTGACACGATGACTACAGTGACACAGGAAGAGTGCAGGTGTGAGCACTGGGTCTGGCTTCCCTACACGGCAGCGGCCTTCGGGGAGAAGATTCTGTGGGGCGCGAGCATGACGCGCGCCGTGCTGGGGCACTGCCAGAGGAATGAACGCTGAGACGAGTGTGGCGGATGTTCTCATCAAAGCCCTGCTACTCAGAGGAAAGGGAAGGATGAAGCAGGTTCTGCAGATGCCACAGGATCCAAGTAGAGTTCATTTCTCAAGATGGGAAAAACATGGTCACTCTGGTGAAGGAGAAAGGATCTCAACTCACCCAAATAAACAGGAGGAAAAGAGAAAGGAAGCGATGAGGAATCAGGGAAAGACCTTTGCACGCTCCACACAGGATAGCGAGGTGGCCTTCTCGCCGAAGCTGTGCGTGTTCGTGCTGCGGTTCAGGTGCCAAGCTAGAGTGGGAATTCTAACACGTTCAGTGAACAACTGGGTGAAAGAATTTACAGGGGCCAAGAAAGGAACAACAGGTAACACTGCAAATGACAAGATACAAAGGGAGGGGACTGCTTCATGGTTTCCCTCCCCTGTGGAGGAACATGCAGGTCACCGGTGAAGGCACAGGAGTAGGGGGGGAGCACGGGGGTTGGGGGAAGGACACAGGTGGGGGAGTGGTGGCAGAAAGTGGGGGGTGACTGAAGATTCGGCTGCTGACATGAGCAAGGAAGAGCTGACTGGGACCCAGGCAATGCAGATGATTCCGCCAAGACCAAGGACCATGGATCACCCATGTTTAACAGCAGCTGGGTCAGAACAAAAGAAGTTCGATTAGGGCTTTCTATTAGCAAAAGAATAGTGAAAGAGTAGAGAATGTAAATACACCAGGAGGGGATTCCAATTTAGAAGAAAATGGGGGCCATCACTGACGGAAGCTCTGGCACAGTCAATGGGCAATGTGGGAGAACACGAGGGAGCTGAGAGGATGGAAAGCTGCGGTGAGAGGCAGGTTAGACCCCAGGGAGGGACAATCCCAGAGATGACAATTACAGGCTTGAGCCCCGGATGTAAGTGCACAAAGCTCAGCACAAGTAAAGGTCTCCAGTGATGAGGCGGTAAAGGGTGGTGGGGCTGGCGTGTGGGAGGCTTATCTGCATGGACTCTGAGGTCACCAAGGGCACTGGCAGGACACAGATGATGAGCCAGAAGTCTAGATTTTCAGTGATAATGGCAGATAATGCTAGGAACAGATGATAGACAATAATGATAAAGTGGCTGGAAGGTCAATAGCCCAATGGGGAATGATCTCAAAGGAAAACATTTTCTTTAAAAAAAGAAAAGACAGGACCAGAATGGTTTGGATGTGGCCGTGAGGAAGTGACACAATGCAAACCATTCTTCCTTTGTGGTCTGAGAGGCCTAGAAGATGAACACCCTCCCACCCAATTTGCTTTGGGGGGGACTCATTATTTTGGGGATAGACGCAGATTACAAAGCTAAGGCGGAAGATGAAGGAATTAAGGACTCATAATGGAATACAAGGTCATTCTGCTGACACATGCGGATGCTACAAAATGGCTGCTGTTAATGAACTCCAGCGCAGAAATCCTTATACATAGAAACTCTCACATGTGCTGCTGTAACTCCTTAGCCTTCTGGGAAGAAAAGTAACCAGCCATCTCGGGAACAAAATCTAAGACAATTTAATGGCTCCTTATGTTCCCCAAATTTTAGAGGCATGTGGTTAAAGCAGAATAAAGAAATTTGGTAGGCAAACTTAAGAATTCGCCCTCATTCTCCAGTCACTAGCAAGGATTGGAAAGGAACCTTAATGTTTCTGGTTGCTCCATCTAGCTGTCCTTCAAGCCCTGCTCTTACACAGCCCTAAAAGGGAATGCTTTCTTCTGGCTTGTAAAAGTTAAACTTCTCGGGATTGAAAAACAGGCCCCAAAAATTCTGAGGTCATTAGAAAAGTCAGGCCAAGGTTGTTTCCCATAAATAAGATTTTAAAATAGACTCTAGAAAAACGTCCCTCCTTATATACAATGGGATTCCTTAGCTATTAACCAAAAAACAAGAAACAAGTCTTGGAGAGGAAGAGGAGAAGGGAAATTCTGGATAGAAACCAGGGCAGCCATTATGGAAAGCAGTAGGGAGGTTCTTTAAAAAATTAAAAATAGAAATTCCATATGATCTCAGATACTACTTCTGGTTATTTACCTGAAAAATAAGAAAACACGAATTCCTAGATACATACACCCCCATGTTTACTGCAGCATTGGTTACAACAGCCAAGAGTTGGAAAAGCCTAAGTGCCCACCCACAGATCACCGGGTAAAGACGACGCAGCACTGGCCTGGGGCGGAATACAAGTCAACTGCCAATAAGACGAGAGCCTGACATCCGCAACAACACAGACGGGCTTAGAGGCTGTCATGCTTCCTGAAGTCAGACTGAGAAATACAAAAACATTTGAGTTTCACTCAAATGGGATCTAGAGAAAATAAATGAAAACAGTAAGCAAACAAACAAAAAAGACCTTTCCGACTACAAGACCAAAACAGTGGTTATGAGAAGGGAAGGGGGGAGGGAGGGTGGCTAAGTCAGATAAAAGGGGTCCACATAACGGTAAAGAATTGGTCCTCGGTAGGCGGATGTCACGGAGTGGATATGGATACTGACTTCCAATGATGGACACCTGACGTCTGCATGTTCCTAACGCCCTGCAACCTCCAACGCACCTGCACTCACACGCACCCGAACACTCAAGCCGCCCACTTTCCCAAGCCGCCGGACACGTACTCCCCTGGTCTGACCAGAGAGCAGGAAGTCAAGCGCTGGCTCTTTCCTCAGCTGGTGAGTCAACCACATGGTCAGGAAGGGGGCGGGGCTGGAGAAACTAACCCAGAGGTTCTTGATGACCTCTTCTTGATGGGGTCTAGGTAAACCAGAGTTGGGGAGCTACAGAGCTAGGTAAATGAAGAAGGAAAAATATTAAAAGTTTGATGTGCTCATTAAAAACTTTCAATGAAGTCACTATACAGAGGAATAGGGAGACTTCAAGCTGATCTTAAATGAGGCCACTGCCCCAGGAAAGACCGAATGGTGAACACATCCATTCTGTTAGCAGGTTTGCTTGAGTCCTGTTGCTTTTATCTGACCCTAATCTGTGCCTCCTGGGATGTTCAAGGCAGCCACGAGACAGAGTGAGGTCATGTTAGGAAGCACCGTGGGGTGAACAGCGGTGAGAAGCCATTCTACTTTCTTCCCCCCTGTGTCTGGGACTTTTATTTCAATCACTACAAGAACATAGTAGAAGATGCATTCCCAGTCCCTACCAGGCAAATCCGCGTCATACCCAGTTCCAAACTAACCACTAGAGCCAGTTACAGATAGCTAAGCAATTGTGAGGAGGCTTCCTAACAAACAGCTGACAGACATGACTTTCTGTACAAAACATCCAAGTGTTTTAAGATCTAGGATACCTCTAACAGTTCATTACTGCTGTTCGAGTTTCTTTCTCAGGGAAAGAGGAGAGAAACTGAGGTTTACTGAACACTTGACGCCTGTGTCTGAGGCACTCTTACTATACTCATTTTTATAAATGAAGACCCTGAAGTTCAAAGAGACTGAGAAATCCATCCAGGCCCTGGATAGTGATGGCGGTGAGAGGCAGTACTGAGACCAAAGTCCTTCTATTGCTAAAGCCTGTGGGACACTTCGATTCCAGGGACACATATACCTATTTTTCTAATCTATAAAGGGTAGCTCCATCATCTGTGGCTTTTTACATTCACAGTTCAACATACGCAGTGGATTACCTGAGAGACTATTTAGTCCTTAGCTTAAGAGGAACCATGAACTTTTCTTCTCTAAGTGGAAAGTACAGTAACCAGGGGATGGTTCCCAAGTGCTATGGTCTTTGTTATCTTTGGCAGAGGAGAGAAAAACAAAAGGAAAATAATCTTTTTTTTTTTTTTAACCAAACAGACTAAGAAATTGTCCATCTCTTATCATATTAACTTTAACTTTTCAGAGGTATTAGGTCACAAAGTCTGACTTTACAAGGTAATTGCTATTGTAAAACAGGGATAGGTCACTGATAGCCTCACTCCCCAGATGTTACATGATATACACTCTAAATTGTTACCGCCAATACACTTCTGTGTGTACTTTGAACATGAATAGAAGAAAAACTACCCTTAGACAAGACGCAGACCCATTCTTGAAATAAATGTGCCCCCCAAATAAAGTGTAAGACAGACTAGGTATGCTGATGTTTTCATTCAGCTGATTTTCAGGTGAAGCGCTAAGGAGTTTACATAAAGAGAAATTAGACTGCTTTGGTATGAATGTAGTTAAGTGACCTCTTGAACTTTAAACATCCATATCATAATAAAGTTGTTTCTGAGATAAGAAAGAGAATAAATTCTCTAAGTCAGGCCTGAGCCTCAGACTGTCTGCTGGCCGTCTCCGCTTACGACCATGGCGTTACTCGGCACTTGGAAGGTGGACCGCAGTGAGAACTATGACAAGTTCATGGAGAAGTTGGGTAAGGACTCAATTTAATTCTTCAGTGGCTTATTTTCCTGCAGATATTTTTTTTTCTTCTAATGCCTTCTAAATCTTGGTTTGGGTAATGGTTCATGTTGAGAAGAGGAGTGAAGGTTCACAATGTGTTCAGAGTAGGAAAAAGCATATTCTAACCTCTTACATTAGGAAGAATACATTATCTCACTAGTGGAGGGAAAGATTATTGTATGCGGTCTTCTGAAATACAAGAAAAAAAATCAAGATATGCTTCATTCACTCTTTAGTGTATGACTGTATCACTGAAATTTCACTTTTTTTTTTTTTTTTTTTTTTTTGGTTAGAGTCAAAAATGAGTGTGGCGAGTCTCTCTCTACCCTCCCTTCCAGACTTTAAAATACGAATTCTAGGCATGGAAAAACAAACACAAGATACTAAAGTGATGGAAAGTTATTCTATCAAAAATCACAGTTCTAAGTAAACTAGATTTAAAATCATTTCCTCTGACTTATGAAACTTTGGGAATAATCTCATGATTCTATGTAGTTTTTATTTAATTGATGCTAATAACTAAACCAATATTCTGAAAGCTCATACACTGAACAAGGTACACACACAAATTTATGTAATTCCCTCAAAATAAAAGTCTGCATCAATTATAGCCTGCAGTTCAGGAAGTCAAAGTATAAATTTGTATTGTCTCAGAATAAGGCATCTCACTATAATATGTGCTAATGTTCCCATTTTGTGACAGAAATGTCACAGAAATTATTAGAAAGTTCAAATTTTAAAAGCTATTATACAAAGCAAACAGGTATTTTTAAAAAGGGATACAGTATATGTGGAATTAAAGTTGCATTTACTTATAAATATATGACTGTACTTTAATCCTTCATTCAACATTTTTAGAATTTGATTTACTTAACAATGAAACAGAGTTAAATAATTTTATCAAAAGTGCTTAGATGTAAGATTCTAAAATTTTATGCACCATTTAGTATTTCTTAAGTTTTGGAGATATAGTTTAAGTGGGCACTGTGGACCTGAGCAAGCTGAAAGTTTCTCTACAGAAGCAATGTGAATGCTTTCGTGCGCAGGCAAAGCCACCAGAGTACAAACAAATAGAACTTGAAAAAAATACTTTCCATGGCATTTTAACTATTTTCTCCAACTATTTCCCTTCACAGGTGTTAACATGGTAAAAAGGAAGCTTGCAGCTCATGACAATCTGAAACTGGCAATCTCACGGGATGGAGATAAATTCACCGTCAAAGAATCCAGCACCTTTCGAACCATCGAAATTGTCTTTGATCTCGGTGTCACTTTTAACTATAGCCTAGCAGATGGAACTGAGATCTGCGTAAGAATATTTTTTTTTAAAGCAATGCATTCTTGATCTTTCTATTCCATTCTAATATCTCTGCTCTGTGTCACTGGCTGGCTTAATTAAAGCTGCTTTCTTTTAGTCAATGAAGCAGTCGGTAGCTTACTCACATTATATACTGCCCAAGTTGGCGGAGTGTTTAAATGTTTTCGATGTTTTCATTTTTACACACATCTGTAAAGAATTTGAACTAGAAAAACATCCTTAGACTGACTGGGTATAAACTTAGATTTCATAAAGAAATCTAAAGTTCAGTGTTTTCAAATTTACTTATCTGACAGCAACAAAAGCTTTTAGAATTATGTTGCTTAAACACAATAGGCATTTAATAAATGTATAAATAATAAGGTAAATGAATACACTAGTTAAAAAAAATGAGTGATCACACGGAATGGTGTGATTCTACAGCACAGGCCACTGGAAAGTACTGCTTAATGTTTAATAGAAAATTTTAGGGAGTCAGAGCCTCAGGATTTTTTCTAGTTAAATTATATATGCTTGCAATGACAACTAAACTGTCAAATATTAATTACTAGAACAATTATCTAATTAAAACAAGGACAGTTATTAGCCTCACCACGAAACCAATTAGAACTATGACTAAAATTAGGACAACCTTTCAACATGAAAAATTTAGAAAAGAGAAGCCCTGTTCATCTGCTTTAAATTTCACTATTTGGAAATGGCTGAGTGAGAGGAATGCAACAGTGACCAGCACATATGCTAAAGCATAGTGGCCTTGGTTCAAGCCTGGCTCTGTGATCTTGGGTGAAATAGTCTATCAATTTGCCCGTCTGTACAACAGAAACAGTATCACTTCGTTGTCTAGACTGAAAAAGTAGAGCTACAGAGCCCTTAAAATTCTATTTCATTTTTTGGGGGGCCTCCCCGGTGGCGCAGCAGTTGAGCGCTGCGCTGTGGAGCTGTCGGCAGCGGTGACGCAAGTTCGACGCCCGGCCAGGGAGAATCCCACATGGTGGGGCAGACCTCTCCTTCCTCACCCGCTGCTCCCCCAGCAGTGTACTTCTGATCTGCCTGTTCTGCTCCCCACTCTGTCTCTGGTGAACCCTCTCGCCGCCCCACGCCTCTGGCCTGTACCCCAGCTTGTATGTAAAAAATAAAAATAAAAATTCTATTTCATTTTTACATAGGGGGCTTGGAACCTTGAGGGAGAAAAACTTGTTGGAAAATTCAATCTGGTGGAAAATGGAAAAGAACTGAATGCTTTTCGCGAAGTTATAAATGGTGAACTAGTCCAGGTGAGTTGTAAAAGAATTATAGCTATTTGGCAGACAAAGATAAGTACCTCACAGTAATTTTTGTGGTTGCTGAGTTCCAGCTACAGTAAATAGGCTGTAATTGTTCTAATAACTCTTACTGTTTTAAAATATAATATCTCATAGCTATTTATTGAAGAAGATTTACGTGTGTATCTATATACATATAAGTAGCAATCAATCAAATGCAGGGATTTTTAACTAGAAATGTAAACAACACAAACCAAAATATGTTTATCATACTTACAGATCTATATAAAATGTATTAACTATAAGTATACTACCAACTCATTTCAAATCTACAAGGCTAATGTTATTCTTAGTTTAGCCTTAAATTTTAATGACAAAAAATCTTTTCATGTTTGTTCACACCTTTTAGACTTACAGACTTGAAGGAGTGGAAGCCAAGAGGTTTTTCAAAAAGGAGTAAGCTGTATTCTTGGAACACAGACCACCAAGCAAATTGGATGGGAAACCCATATTGTACCAGAACTGTTTTTCTCTGACAACATAAAAAGTCACTGACTGATTGATTAGTCCTTTTAGAAACACTGGCCCCTGGCATGTATTTCCAGTCTTGCCAAAACCAAAGAAGTAAAAGTTAATTAGGATTTGATTTGTTTTACATTCACTAACATGTAAATTCACTGGTGCTCTGAAAGAATTTGTGACTTGAGAAAACAAGAATAAATGTTGTTCCCACACTGCTCTAAGTGGTCTCTCCTTTAGGACAAAAGAAAAATGCTGTATGGCACATGCACTGATGCACTGCATTGTTTTTCCCCTCCATGTATGGTAAACTACAAACATAGACTGCATGGGACTCTTCAAAATATTGCTCAACCAGATAATTGAGAAGAAAAGCAAATACAAAATAATTAGTTCCATAAACCTACGATTCAGAGCTAACGACATTCTGATGTTAACAGGTTTCCTCCTAATCTTCTCTGGTTGTAGATTGGTAGAGCACCCCAGTGTGGCATACAAGCTACTGGGAATAAAGCGATAGGAAACAACTAATGTGTTAAGTCAAAGAATGACACTCATTTTTCTGCACGGTTAATGATTCCCCAGGCCTGGTTAAGAATGAGGTTCACCCGGGCCTCCCTGGAGCTGTTGGCCACGGGCTATGACGGTTCGACGCCCGACCAGGGAGGATCCCACATGGTGCGGCAGACCTCTCCTGCCTTGCCCACTGCTCTCCTCAGCAGTGTATTTCTGATCTGCCTGTTCTGCTCCCCACTCTGTCTCTGGTAAACCCTCTCGCCGCCCCGCGCCTCTGGCCTGTACCCCAGCTTGTATGCATAAATAAATAAAAATTCTTTAAAAAAAAAAAAAAGAATGAGGTTCACCCAAGACTTAAAAACTTCTTGCCTTCTTAATCTCCACTGTTAACCCACTAGATCAGAGTCTCTGGAAACAGAACCAGAGATTTTACAAAACTCCCAAGCGATTCTGATGTTCCAGGTCCGCTAAGCAATCTTTGAGCACTGGGCAGTCACATACTGAAAGTGTCACTGTCAACTGTTCTCCCCTTTGCAATCATACGCACATCCACTGCCTATATGCCAGGGCCCAGAGGCCCTTTCTCTCACATTCTCACCTGTTCTATTTTAAGTACTTCCGGTATGTCTTAGGGGGCGGAGTGGGAGGCCCATTTTTAAGCAATTAACTCCACAGACTTTGACTTTGAGTAACTCTGTCCCACACTAAGGAGGATAACAGCATATTTAGACAGTTCTTGCCAAATATCAGGCGCTGGTAAAAAACGGTTGTACATCTGGTGGGTACATTATAATGTGGAGAAAAAAAATCACTTGAGTAGATGATAAAACCAAAGTGCTCACTGACAGATGAGTGAATAAGAGAATACAGGAGACACAGACACACACACACACACACACACACACACACACACACACACACATATGAACACCACCTAGTTATAAAGGATGAAATCGTTCACAACACCATTCACAACACCATGGGTGGAACCAAAGGATATTATACTTAGTGAAAGAAGTTAGATGGAGAAAGACTGACACCGTATCATTTTACTCATGTGTACAGAAGGAAACAAAACAAGTCAACAAACAAGAGCAACCTCTTAGACTACAAGAACAACTCGGTGGTTGCCAGAAGAGGAGAGGGAAGCGGGGGGAAGGGGCGGGCCACCGCACTGGGAAGGACAGACCCCGACTGCTGGTGCCACGCGAGTGCACAGGGGTGGTGGCCTGGAGGGCTGCAGAGCGGAGCCCTGTGTTAGAAGCGAATGTTACTTCAAGGGATTAAAAAAAATTAGAGGATGGACATGGAAACACAATAGAGAACTTCTTTTACAAATGAAGAAAAACAGATGTTGTCAATCAAACCTTAAACTGAAAAAGTCACGCTCGATGATTTTCATATCAATAGATTATAAAATTCGATGATTTTCATATCAATAGATTATAAAATATGTCAACTTCTGCGAAAAACAACTGAACACCATGCATTTTAGACCTTCATCAAAAACTGCCACAGGCACCCCACAGCACCTGGTTCTGTGGCGCAGGATGGGGGGGTACCCACCACCACATCCTACGTCTGATGGCCAGCCCAGTGCAAGGCAGGTTTCACATGCCTGTGAGGAGAGGGTTTCAAAACCCACACAGTCCTGAACACACAGAGATCAGATTTGAGCTTGCACTGGCCCCAGCCGAATTTTAGAAATGGCACCAGTTTGGAAAACGGTCAGTCAGGTTTAAAACCCAGGCTCCCTGAGAGGGCAAAAGGGCAGCAGATGGACTCACAGACACAGACTCTGAGACTGGTTGAGACACTCGCCTGAGACTGACTCCTCAAGAAGACCTCTGAACCCAGCCTTTCCGCCATGGCCTCCGATCACGGACCCCACCACCTGACCACGTGGCTACCTGACGCTGCTCCTGCCCTGGCTCTGCTCTGCATCACCTGCTGAGAGGTGCCGCCGGCCCGCGGCGCCGCAGCCCCCGGAAGAGCTGCACAGCGGACCGAAGGGCACCAGCCCTAGGAGCCATCCACTGCTTCTGAGCCTCCAGCAACAGCCCCGGCCACCGCCCCCCCGCACAGCCAGCACGGCCTCCAGGCACTGCCTCCAGAGAGGTGGCGCCGGCTGCGGCCTTCACACCTGGGATGGCCTCCAGCCGCCACCGAGAGTTAGGTTCCTTTCCATCACTTAATGGTGTGCCACCAGCTCCCGGCCCTCCGCAAAAAGACAGTATCTTGCACAAGGAGCTTTTGGCTTGGCCTACTGGACACTGTGGACAGTATCTGGGGTGGGACAGAAGGCCATCTGTGGCCTTAGAAACTTGCTTTTCTCCCAATTTCCTTATCTCTCCCACCCCTCTGTAAATAAACCCTGTTGGTGTTACACTGTCTGCGGCAGACCCTACAGTTGCGAGCACACAGGTGAGGACCCATGAAGCCTCACCATTCCCCCAGAGTTACACGGCTTCAGATAGAAATCAGTAATTATTTAGATTTTGTTTTAAAATGAAAGGTTCAAAGTACTTTTACCTCTTTTTATTGCTCTACATAGTTAAATAGGAAAAGAACAACGATCTCATCTGAAGTAGAGAAGCCAATGTACAAAGAAATTTATTAGCTTGTCTAACGCTGTACAGGGGCCAGAATGAACACAGGAACCAAATGTAGGGCTTGACTTTCAGGCCAGCACATGATGTTATTCCTCAGTCTGCTGTAAACAAACACAGCTTAAGAAAAAAGTGTCCCTGATTCTCGGTGGCGCCCAAGAACAGCCGTCCAAGTGCGCCAGGTCAGGCAGCAGGAGATGGCAATGAAGTGGCCGGGCCGTACCTACGCCCAGCCTCACGGAGGCGCCCCTCCTTCCCAACGTACACCCTTTGGAGCATTCCCCGGCCACTCTTTGTTGGTACTGGAGGGCAGCCCATCATCTGTTAGTCTCTGTCACTGCTTTAGTCCCTTTGGGGGAAAGTGACACTGACGTGAGGCCAACGTGACTGACCACGCGAGGGGGCCGGGCCCGGCCGCCGCCAGCCTAGCGAAGCCGCCAGCGCCGGGCCTGTGTGCGCGAGGAGCAAAGCAGCCGACGCACCCAGAACCCAGAACTGTAGGCAACTTGACCTCGAGAAGGACAGTGTTGGGAGGTGTGAGGAAGGGACAAGGTTGAAAGGGGACAAAGGGGGCAGCGAGAAGGTCAAAGTCATGTGAACACACAAGCGCGCAGCAGCCAGAGCAGACAGGCCAACAGTTCACACAGCGGAACCGAGGGGCGGAGGAGCAGCGCGAGCGGCGGTTCTGACCCGGGAAATGGGACTGGGGGCTGGGAGGAGCCGGGTCACAAAGTCGTGACTCTTGCAAAGTGCCTGCCCCAGAAGACCCGTGACAGGAGGTCATGGAAATTCCCGATACACTCCTCCCCACTGCTGATGGATTTCCAGTGTCCCACAGGAAAAGGCTAAAGGAGAACACACACATACATGTATGTCCAACACGCCCCGCACGTCCACTGCTCTGGCCTTGGTTTGGGGCACCGCCGTCTTCCCCTAGGTTACACCAGCCCTCCAGAAGCCTCCCTCCCACCCACCCACGACCTTCCCCGCCCGCCCCCTAGCATCCTCTTCAATACAGCAGCCAGAAGAATCATTTAATAATCGAAGTTGGATCACGTCACTCTTCCACCCAAGGCGCTGCCGGGTCCCCCCTTCGTTGGGAGAAAAGCCCGCAGGAGACCGGCACGACCCGCTGTGATCCCCCAGGACCCAGCTGACAGGGCTGTCCCTGTTGTCGCTGGAGGATCTGGGGGAAGCACGATCGAAGTGAGGGAGACCCCGGGACAGGCGCGCCAAGGCAGCAGCAAGCCTGGTAAGGCTGAGGCGCCCGGAAGCGGGTGAGAGCGCCCCTACGACCCAGCGCCCACCCGGTCAGGCGCGCGCTCAGGACTGGGAGGCGGACTCGGCGGACTCGGGTCCCGGCGCTCAGGAGCGAGGCGGTGAACAGAGGACGGGTTTGGAATCGCACAGCCTTGCCTAGATGCTCATCTTTCCACTTACTGACGAAAATTCAAGTTCTGAGTCTCCATTTTTCCAACGTTGTGGGAGAAGCGGCCTCCGGGTCAGGCCGATGGGCCGCAGCAGCCGCCGCGCCTCGCCAGGACCGTCCTGCTCTGAGGCTGCCAGTCCCACGGGCTGTGTGGGACCCCAGCGGGCCCAGCCTGCCTCCAGGACTGGGTGGGGGTGGTGCCTCCACCAGCAGAGCAGCAGCGAGAGTGCAAGAGCAGAAGCCGTGAGGCCACGAGGGCGGCCCCCCCTGCAGACCAACTAGGCCAAGGCCAACAGCCGACCCCCACGTGTCCCGACCTGCACAGTGGGCACAGCTGCCCTCCCTGGACGTGCCGGCCCCAGCCTGCAACCAGGGCCAGTGGCTAAGACCAACCACCCCCACAGCAGTGAGCAGGTGGGGCGCCAAGGTGCAACACTCTGGGCTGTGACTCTCCTCCTGCATGGGACTGTCAGGAGGGAGGAGAGGGGAGGAGCAGCCATGAAAGTTTTTTTTTTTCCTTTCTTTCTTTCTTTCTGGGCCTCCCTGGTGGCGCAGCGGTTAAGCACTGCACCTTGGAACTGTCCGCAGCAGCGATGCAAGTTCGACGCCCCGTCGATCTGCCTGTTCTCTATCTCTGGTGAACCCTCTCACCACCCCATGCCTCTGGCCTGTACCGCAGCTTGTATGCATAAATAAATCTTAAAAAAAAAAAAAGTTTGGGCCTACCTGGTGGCACAGCCGTTAAGCGCTGTGCTGTGGAGCTGTCGGCAGTGGCGACACGAGTTCAACGCCCAGCCGGGGAGAATCCCACATGGTGCGGCAGACCTCTCCTGCCTTGCCCGCTGCTCCCCTCAGCAGTGTATTTCTGATCTGCCTGTTCTGCTCCCCGCTCTGTCTCTGGTGAACCCTCTCGCCGTCCCATGCCTCTGGCCTGTACCCCAGCTTGTATGTATAAATTAAAAATAAATCTTTAAAAAAAAAAAAAAGTTTGGTTTTTTTCCTGAAGACTTATGCATACAAGCTGGGGTACAGGCCAGAGGCATGGGGGGTGAGAGGATTCCCCCAAGGCAGAGTGGGGAGCAGAACAGGCTGATCGACTGAAATACACTGCTGAGGGGAGCGGCGGTTGAGGCAGGAGAGGTCTGCCGCGCCATGTGGGAAGCTCCCTGGCCTAACTCGTGCTGCAGTGGTTGTGACATAGTGTTGAGACTTAACCCGTTGCTCCACCAGAGCGGCCCACAGCCAAGAAAGTTTTAAAAGATGCAACAGCCAATAGTCTCGCTCAGTGGTAGGCGATGTCAGCTTGGGCCCCGGGAGCTGCATTCAGAGCCCCTCTCATCGCCGTGTGTCTGTTTCTCACCTGGTTTCTGATTGCTGCCTTTCTCCACTTGTCTCTTCCCTGGGCTCCAACTTCTGATCGACAGGCCCTCCCTTCTCCCTCCACGCGTGTCCAGACTCTCCATAGAGGGTCGGCCATCATTTCCTACCTACAGCTCAGCTCCTACCTGCCCGCCCAGCCTCTGCCAAGCAGACAATCGCCACCTTCTACATGTGACTTTTGGTTTGAATTCCGCAATCCTGTAGGACAGACCACACCAGCCGCAGGCCAGCCTGTCTAGCCATCTCTCTCAGCTCTTTCTTTTCTCACTCCCTATTAATAAGCCCTGTTGCTGTTCCTCCAGAGTGTGTGTCTGTTTTTGAGTCATGTTCGGCAGAAGCAAGTACACAGGTGAGGACCCCCCAAACAGGTCAAACCCTGACCCCCAGGTTTGCTTGGTGTCAGCGTGACAGCTGAGGAAGAGTAATGATATTCCGAGATTGTTATTAACTGAGGTATTATATCTAAAACATCTAGCATGGTGCCGAGCCCATGGCTGGAACTGAATAAATGTGAATGATACAATCAGCGCTCTTTCCTGGAGAGAGCAGAGTCTCGAATATAGAAGTCTTTTCTCAAAGTACCTCATTTAGTGTGTGTGGAAGGGCACGCCTCACCTGCCAGGTGAGAACTTGCGGTTCGAGTCTAGTTTGTGGCACAACCAGGGGGGCTTTGGACGAGTCACTTCACCTCTTTGAAATTTGGTCCAGTCACCTTTAAAGTCAGGCAACCGAACTAGATGATTTTTAAAATCTCTTCCAATGGTAAGATTCTGAGTCCCTGCTGCGATGCTTCCTTCTGTGCCTGTCACAGGGAGGTGAGGGCAGAGGGTGGCTGGGGGGGAGGGTGGTATGCTTCAGGTCCCTGAGCATCCCTGGCTTCATGGGTGCGTGACCTGTGCCGGCTCACAGAGCCCTTCACCTTGGTTTACTGCTGTGTAGTTACTGTCTTAAAAGTGTCAGTAAGGGGCCTCCCTGGTGGCACAACGGGTTAAGTCTCAGCACTGTGAAGCTACCACAGCCACTGCAGCACAAGTTCAATCCCTGGCCAGGGAGATTCCCACATGGCGCAGCAGACCTCTCCTGCCTCACCCACTGCTCCTCTCAGTAGTGTACTTCAGTAGATCTGCCTGTTCTGCTCCCCACACTGTCTCTGGTGAACCCTCTCGCTGCCCCCACACCTCTGGCCTACACCCCAGTTCTTGCATGCATAAATAAATCTTTAAAAAAAATACTGTTTAAGGAAAAAAAAAGTCTCAGTAAGTTTTGAACAAGGAGCCCTGAATGTTCATTTTATACTGGGCCCTGCAAATTATATAGCCAGTCCTGTTCCTATGAACTGGCTACGAATAACTATAAAAGATATCTTCCTGTGAACAACTACACACAGGCTATGAGACATCCTGGGAACCTCAGAGGAGAGACTGGGTGGATGAGAAGGTTGTCTGGGAGTTGCATGCAAGAGGGAGAGGTTCTTGGAGATCAGGAGGGGAGGAAAGTGGTGAATAAACATTTCAAACAATTATGAAATGCTTTCCCTTTTGCTGAGACTGGCTTTCTCTGAACTACAGTGTCACACTGCCATCTACTGGTCAATGACATGAACTCTCTCAAACAGCCACTGTGGGGGGGTGGGGGGGGGGTGGTCTCTGCCTACCAGTACCTAGAGGATGTTCAAGAAAGGACTAACAAACTTCTCCGCAGTGTGAAGTGATCATTACATGCTTCTTTGGTTACAACTTCCAAACTAAACAAAAGTAATACAAAGATTCCTTTTCTATCTCCCTGAGTAATTTCCTAAAGCAGCTTTCATTTTCATTTTTTTTTTTAACAAAAAACAATTCTTAACCAGTCCTGTGCACTAGCATCAACTATTCAACAGTGACCAGCACTGGAAAAATATTCAGGTTATTAAGATTTTTATAAAATTCTCAGTGTCATCAAGGATCTAAATCAGAATCCCTAGAACAGCATCATCGTATTTAAAATCAGGTAGTCAGGGCCTCCCTGGTGGCGCAGGGATTAAAGTCTCAGTGCTATCAAGCTATCCCCAGCCACTGCGGCCTGAGTTTGATCCCAGGTCAGGGCACTAACCCACATGGCACAGACCTCTCCTGCCTCGCTCGCTGCTCCCCTCAGCAGTGTATTTCACTAGATCCAGTGTTCTGCTCCCCACTGTCTCTGGTGAATCCTCTCACCACCCCACAACTCTGGCCTACACCCCAGCTCTTGTATGCATAAGTAAATAGAAATGAATCTTTAAAAACATATATTTAACTTTTTCCACAGACAAGATACTGTTCCAGGGAGTATGAAGGCTGAGAAGATGATCAAGTCCGTTTTGTAAAGAATACTTAAAAGTCTAATAGGTGAGACAATTTGCATAAAATTGTGCTACAAAGCCAGCCCATGTGCCAGACATGTATTGTCAAGGAAGTCTCCATGTTTTCTAAGTTGAAGGTAGAGAGCTTTTAAAAAGTGAAACCCCACTAATAGGTGACTGTCAGAGAAAGCAGAGGATAACGGGTGTGGATGGAGGGCCCAAAACTATGGAACAAACTTTAATTCCCTGACCTGGATGAGATGATCTCCCCCAAAGAGGAAAGCCTAACACTCAGGAGGGAGCTGGAACCTAGTTAAATGTGATGTTTTTGTAACTGGTCTCCACGGTAGAAAGGAGAGACTGAGGTGAAGCGGAGTGAGGGAAACGACTACACTGGCCTTTGCTGGAAAGGACGGGCAGGGCAGGGCTGGAGGTGCCACAGCCAGAGCGCAGCAGGCACCAGCGCCCGTGGCTGAGAGAAGCGTTTCTGCGAGGAAGACCGACGTCAGCAGCCTGCCGGCAGCTGAGAGTGTTTGCTGGCAACCAGCTGACTGAGTAGGGCAGGACAGATTAACAGTGGGGTACAGAAAAGAGGGATGCTCAAGTCCAAGATGGAGATAAAAGGGGCAATGTACAGTCATTTGTTATGATGACGGCGTAACTGTCAAAGGAAGCGGCAGTGCACGATGCGAGTTCGATGCCCAGCCGAGGAGAATCCCACATGGTGCGGCAGACCTCTCCTGCCTCGCCCGCTGCTCCCCTCAGCAGTATATTTCTGATCTGTCTGTTCTGCTCCCCACTCTGTCTCTGGTGAACCCTCTCGCCGCCCCACGCCTCTGGCCTGTACCCCAGCTTGTATGCATAAATAAATCTTTAAAAAAAAAAAAGTGTACGAGGCGATGAAGAAATCATTTGCTGTGATCACCAACGGGGCTATCGCTGGACACTCATTCTATCTGGAAAGCAGGAAAAGATGGCCCAAAGATGAGCAAGAGATGAGGTAAGACAAACACATGTTGTGGGTTGAAAAATATGGTAACAAAATGTTCTTATGAGTGAGGAGGCAACTGTGTAAAATTAGTTTGACTCCTAGGATGCTCAAGAAGATGCTTTACCAAATAGATGTACTAGCTTGACAAATGCCTACAAGAGTCCGCATTATCACCTTAGGTTAAAGCCAAATTAATCACCTCCCTCTAGAGAACTTATTGTACTTAAACTTAGCTTTGCAATTTCTACTTAAACAGTTACCGATCTTTAGCCTATTGAGGGGTCTCCTACACCCTGCACCCTGACCAAGTAAGCTGTAACAACATTATGAACGTGTTGGATCATGAGCATTGTTATTATTCAACCTGTAGTTGCGGGTGGGTATTTTTCACTTGAGTAAGGAAGAAAGGTTTAAGGGGGCAGCATGAGTGCTGAGCTCTTGCATCACTAACAAGGAACCCGGAATCCAGTAAAGTATTTTCCTTGAAATTAAGCTGATTTTAATTTAGGTACACAATGAATTCCACAGCATACACCACATTCACTTGTTTGTCCTATGGTGTTATCAAGAACCAATGGGATTTTTTAGAGGAGTGAAGTCTGAAAAGGTGACAGGTTTTCAGTTGAGTTGGTCTAAATAACACCGCTCTGCACTGATTACTCTCCCAAGTCTGACAGCTCTTCGTGACCACTGCCACACCGCAGCACCAAAAGTCTTCTCAAAATAACACCACAAAAACAAAAACTAGCAGGCAACCAGAAATGAGAGACATTCAGTGAGGGAGAGGGAGGAAAGGGCTCAAAAACGGGGAGAAAAGAGCACAAGGAACTATGGTGATGGTTCATGGGTGAATTGGTGGAGAGAATTTTATGGGGACTACACAACGATTTAAAAGATTAAAAAAGAGTCCCTCTCGCTCAAGAAATGTTTCCTCCCTCCCTCACAAAGGTAAGTGTGTGACTCTCTGCCACAGCCAAGTTTAAAACCATTTCAGAACTTTCTCAGTGTAAATCAGGCTATTTCCACAGTAATAACTTCCAAAACTTTCATTAAACCTATTTCAAGAATTAGAAATAATTTTTTTTTAAAGATTTATTTTTTATTTATACATACAAGCTGGGGTACAGGCCAGAAGCGTGGGGCGGCGAGAGGGTTCACCAGAGACAGAGCGGATAGCAGAACAGGCAGATCAGAAATACACTGCTGAGGGGAGCAGCGGGCGAGGCAGGAGAGGTCTGCCGGGGCATGTGGGTTTCTCCCTGGCCGGGTGTCGAACTTGCGTCGCCGCTGCCGACAGCTCCACAGCGCAGCGCTTAACCGCTGCGCCACCGGGGAGGCCCAACAATTAGAAATAATTGATCCAGTCTTGCCAGTGAGACAAATGCTTCCATTTCTGGAAGGCAACAATTTGCTTGCCTTCCCAAATTCTTGTAAAGCCTTGTCACTTAATATCAGCATCTTCTTCAATCTACCGCTAACAGATAATCTGGGACACATCACAGAGTTTAGTTAATTCTCAAGTAATCATCTTCTCACTCCCAAAATATACAAAACAAAGGGCAGCAGTATTTTTTTTTAATATTTTTTTATTTATGCATACAAGCCAGAGGTACAGGCCAGAGGCGTGGTCAAGAGGGTTCACCAGAGACAGAGTGGGGAGCAGCACAGGAATACACTGCTGAGGGGAGCAGCGGGCGAGGCAGGAGCGGTCTGCCGCGCCATGTGGGAATCTCCCCGGCCAGGTGTCGAACTCGCATCGCCGCTGCCGACAGCTCCACAGCACAGCGCTTAACTGCTGCACCACCAGGGAGGCCCACGGCAGTATTTTTTTTTTGAGTGTAGTACACTATTTTGTCTCTAGTTCCTTGCTATCTCCAACTGCCCCAATATCCTTGTGTCCTTCGAACACCAGTTTCACACTCCTCAGCAGCAACGTTTAGGTTAGAATTTGTTATGCAACTTCAATGCAAGGAGAAAGTGTTGTTCACTTTCCTGCCCTTGGACCAGGAAACTTCCTGCTGACCCTCGTGGTTAGGCATCTCAACCTCGAAGTCCCCGAAGAGGATGCAAACGCGAAGGCTGTCCAGGGAGTTGCTGGCTCACACGTAAATAGAGGTGGCGGCCCCCGCAGGGCGCGTGCACATCACCTGTGCAAGGAACAAACTCCCACCAGTAGCCCAGCAGAGCTAGGAACTGAACTTATGTGCCTAACAGCAGGGTATTTTTTTTAATTGATTGAACTTTTTTATTTTCTTTATTCCTTTTCTTATTCTATTTTCTTTTTTATTTTCTTATTTTTGTGCACTATTTGACTTCCTGCCCCTGGGTAGTACCCATAAGCCTCCCACCGCCACAGCACGCATGAGCCGTCACCACAGTCCCTTGTGCTCTTCCCTTCCCGGCCCTGTACAGCAGGGGATCCTCATTTTTTCCTCACCCCAATCTCACCAGTAAAGCAAGCCAGGAGATTAATTCAGAGCAGAATCGAATCTATGGATCTGCCCAAGACCTGGAAGCCACGTCTCCTTTGCAGCTCCTCACTGCCCCCAGGTCCCCACGCGGGCCGCCATTCTCATCTTCATTCCTGCTGACGCAACCCTCTGACAGCAACTGACCTCTGCTTAGCTTCTTTCAGAGTAACTGCACCTTGCCCTGCAATTACATTTAGAGGCAGCCAATGACGTGGAATTGCAGACTTCGGTGACAGTGTCTGCCTCAGAACTGCCCAAATCCTAAAGCTAACTTAGAGTCTACAGCCTTGGCCCAAGGCTTCATCCTTGTTCAGTATGTCGATCTCCTGAAGGCACCGGCAGAAGGCCATAAAGCCTCCTGACCTAATAGCCCAATGGGCGCAAACAACTGTTGCCTCTTAGAACACACTCCTCCCAAAACAACGTGAGTCCATTGCGCGTTCCTGACCCCAAAGGGAAGGGGGTGGGGGTGGGAAGAAGCCCAGGCACATAAATTCTAGGGACATATGGCTACTGCCACCAACAGTCTTATCTTTGCTGCCCCTCCTGAACCTCCACCTGCCTCCTCCCAGGTACTTCCTCAGCAGCAACCTTCTGGCCCTCAGGAGCATCAACCTCTTGAAGCCTTAAAATTAGCATTAGCATTGACTATACCCACCACTCCCGGCTATTCTAATTCTGATAAGCTTTTTCATGTTACATTGCCATGAAATCCTGGTTGGGAGGGCAGGGGGGGTCTCAACTGGCATCAGACAGCAGGCATGCCCGTACAGCTGCCTTCCTGTCACCTAATCACTAGGCTCCGCAATCACCATTATGCTGCCCACCCTGCTCTATGACAGGCTTCTAAGACACAGTGACACCTCTCCAGTGTCAGTCACCTACGAACATACTTAACCAACCCCTCTACGGCCTCCATCAGTATCACCCGAAATTCAGTGACTCTCCTACCCTCCCTGGACATGGAGAGCATCACTGCACTCCACAGAATTGCTCTGAAACTACAGACATGGTGTCGAGGCCAGGAGAGGATCCTTTAAATCCCCCTTCAGACAAACTAGACTCACTTCTATTGTGTGACGGCTCCTGCAGATGAAATGTGGTGGAAATGTAATTATAGCCTATGCCACAGTTTCTCCACTGCATGTTCTCGAAGTATACTCTTCGCCCCTGGAAAGTCAGTCTGAGCTGCTGAATGTGTAACTCTTTCTTACAGACTCAAGATCTGCTTTAGGAGTCTACCATGCTGTTCTGCCAACGTCTGGAAATCTTGTGGAATCTTAATCTCTCTGGTACTCCCCCTGCCTACAAGCATTCTGTTGCCACCCTACACAGACTACCCACCCCCTGTTGGAACTGCCAGGTCTGCTGTTCCGCCCATCCTGAGGAGACTATCTCCAGGGAAGGACAGGGCTCTCAAGGCTGCTAAAGACACAGCCCAAATTGGAGCCCCGTCCTTTTCCCACCTAATTTCTATATGTCTTTATCCATGACTAGCATTAACTAGTCAGGCAAATGCCCCCCCAGTCTGAAAAGAGCAAATGATACCAAAGCATGAACAATAATCAGACCTAGTATGCCTTGACCAAATGGACTTCCTATGGCCCCCTTTCTCGTCACCTTGTGGCTTCCACTCATCTCCCATCAGAGGGGACACATGTACAGATGGGGGGTAGTCACAAGACCATGAGATCACTGGTTCTGCACTGATAGCCACAAGAATTCTGACCCAATTATTTTCTACCGCACCCCTTAAACATGTCACCTAATTTCTGGAGGAAACCAACACAGCTTAGGAAATCCTCCAGTCCCCCAAGGCCCTTAAGGCACTGCAAATGAACTCCAGAGATGTGCTTTCAGCTTTAGGCTACGCTGCTAACTGGTTATTGCCGGTCCTCCTGGTGGATGGACTGAAAGCTGTTCAGCCAGACGTGCCAGCTCCACAGAGCAGTGAAGAAACTGGCCTGGAGATGGTTCTCCTTTTGGTGCTCCTCAGTGGATTGAGTCAGTCCAAGGAATTCACGTCATAGCAAAAAGAAGCCAGGTGCTGGCAAAACTTGGTGTACTTACTAATATTTCACACCAGGGGGCCTCCCTGGTGGCACAGAGGTTAAGTGTTGTGCTGTGAAGCTGTCGGCAGCAGCGATGTGAGTTCAACGCCCAGCCAGGGAGATTCCCACATGGCGCGGCAGACCTCTCCTGCCTCGCCTACTGCTCCCCTCAGCACTGTATTTCTGTTGATCTGCCTGTGCTGCTCCCTACTCTGTCTCTGGTGAACCCTCTTACCACCCCATGCCTCTGGCCTGTACCCCAGCTTGAATGCATTAATAAATAAATCTTAAAAAAAAAAATTTCACACCATGGAGGTGCCTTTCCCTATCCTTAGGGCAAACATAATATACAAACGTAGACATCAAGAACTTTTGGAAAGGATATCAAGAAACTGGATTTAAATGGTCAGAAGCAATATCTCTGGCCTTTATAAAAGTGTGGAAGACTGCAAGTGGAAGACAAGAACTGACCCCTTTTGAAACAGTGTTTGGGATGCTGAGTGTACTGCCATCTTGAAACCTGCTGAGTGAACAGGGGCGGTGGGGAGCTGCAGCGCTGCAGCTGGAGGCTGTAACTAGTCACAGACAGGTGCCGCCTGCTATCCTGAGGGAGATGAGCAGAGATAAAAAGCACAAGGCCTCTGCGGACTACTAAGCCATCCCTTCTGACCAGGAATCACATAGACAGCAAGGTTTTCAGAAAAAGCACATTATCGTATTCTTTACAATCCTATTATAATATTCCACAGCAGGGACTTACAAAGTACAACCAACCCCCATCACAATAAAAGGGAAACTCCTGACTGCCCTATCAGGTTTAGGGTCGCACTCCCAGGACAACTGGAAGCGATTACCAAGGGGACCTTACAATAAAATGTTCCCAGGAAATTCCCAGGCCACAGAAATAGAGCGAAATCATGAAGTACACAGGTTTTCCAAAATGCAAAGAAAGGGTAACTTCCACCTATTTGCTTCTCCTATTGGGTCTACTCACTGTAGTGGAATCCCATCCAAGCTTACCAAAACTCCCCTAGACTAAAAAAGTTAAGCCTGAAGAGAATTAAACTCTAGCCACCCTTTGTTCTCTCTCCCCTTCTTGTGGTTATTAAACTGTAACTCACCTCTAATGCATTTCTCTCCAACTGTATTCCGGGGAACTTGGGAAATTGATTGTGCTACATCTCTAAAAAGAATTCTCTGTGCTCCTCTGACGCCGATCATCACGTCAAGGACAAACACCTGCTGATGACTGCCCGACGAAGGACACCTCCTGCCAAGAGAGATAAACACGTGACTTGGGACATCTGGACTGACTTGGACCTGGGAATGTGAAGCCCCTCGCTTCTTTCACATCCTGCTTCCACTCTATAAAATCACAGCACTCTGGCCAGTGTTCTTCTTTTTTTTTTTTAAAGATTTATTTATTTATGCATACAAGCTGGGGTACAGGCGAGAGGCGTGGGGTGGCAAGAGGGTTCACCAGAGACAGAGTGGGGAGCAGAACAGGCAGATCGATGGAAATACACTGCTGAGGGGAACAGTGGGCGAGGCAAGAGAGGTCTGCCGTGCCATGTAGGAACCTCCCCAGCCAGGCATTGAACTCGTGTCACAGTTGCCAACAGCTCCACAGCACAGCGCTTAAATGCTGAGCCACCAGGGAGGCCCGGGAGCCAGCTTTTAGGGCGCTAGTCTCGCTGACTCCCTTAGTGGCCACCTGCAGAATAAAGACTTTTGTGAAAAGGCATTTTGGTGGTTGTTTGGTTTTCTGGACTGTGATGCCAAACACCCAGTTTGGTCACTTCCACCACTCGGGAGGGGAGGGGGGTGGAATTCCTCCGAATCAAGTCTGCCCTTTCGCCAGCCATCTGTCAAGATGCTGACTGAGGACTGTCTCAATCAGTCCAGTTTTACCTTTGAAATTCCACTATCAGTTCTTTCAAACTGTGTTTCCCTCTTACCAATTCTTATTCAACAGGCCCAGTGCAGACACAACACCTCCATCCATATTCACACACACACACACACACACACACACACACACACACACACACTGGTTTACCACATACTGAACCTGTTAACTACTCATGCTATTGAGGCCAATAGCCAGATGGTGCAAAAGGACCTGAACTAGTTTTTCTTCCTGCCAATGTGGGCACCTGGTGGAGCATCTGCCATGAACAGGAGGATGACGGGGCATAGCAGGACCTGAAAACATGCCCAAGAAAGCAACGTGCATCTACCTCTCGTCTGGTGAGTCAACTGGACACAAACCTCTAGGGAAACTCAAGATCCACCCTTGGCTCAGGTTAGGTCCTACAAAGGGAAATTTTCCCTTAGCCTTGAAAACAGGCGTGATGCTGGACCTTAGCTGACATATTGAGGCAACAAAGAAACCAAACCTCAAGGTTTGCTCAAGGGTAGCGTCCTCAAGCCTCTCATGAAGTGATACATCTTAGCACCGACTCTTTAGTAACAACACCTGTCAGATCAGCAGATACCGCGGCTGGCTCTCAAAGCCAGCCTGTGCAGCTGGAATAGTGTAAGCGCTGATTCCCATGATTAGTTGCCTAACACCAAAGATCACATATGGCTGAGCAAAAATCCAGACGAACCTGCTGAACTGACATCCCCCAGCACTGACTCTTCTGGAGGGCCCAGGCACCCATGTCAGAGGGCATCCGCTTCAGAGAGCCAACTCAGACAACTGGTCAGCAGCACGACTGGATAACAGCCGCCCAGCCCCCATCACAAACAGAAAGCCTGAGGCTTTCTTTCAGAGCCTGGCTAACCTAGGTAACTGGTCAATTGGAAATGACATGGTTTTCTTCTTCTGGGGTCTTTGCTTCTTTTAAATTCCTGCTCTTATGACTTGAATTGGCCAGTAAGGAGTATTGAAACCCTAGCCACCCCTACCCTCAACCTGAATCAAGCTGAATCCAGTCCCTTGGGCATGCTTTCATACTAGCTCCCTCCTGCACTGCAACCCAGGTGTACTGTGTAATTTCCTGGTATTCTGAATGATAAAGCTCTATTTTCCTCAAAGTGTCCTGATGGCTATTTCTCCTGGAAGGGTCTCTTGCAATCATGGGGACCCTGAGGCTAGTCTAGTCTAATGTTGGCTAAAACAGGAAATGGTCCATGAGAAGCTTACCTGGGCACAGGTGTGTGCCCCAGGGTATTTGTACATATGAGCATTAATAGGCTAGGACTGATACAAAACACCTGTGAAGCTAACCCAAACTTACAGGTGCCGAGGCCAAACTGTGGGTGTCAGACTGACACCGGGTGCACGAAAGACAAGACACACCAAACTCCCACCTGGTGGGTGACAAACCCCATTCTCACCTTGTCCCCATGAACAACACTACTGGATTTTAAATCTTATGTGGTGATAAATACACAAAGGTGCACAACTTGAATTCCTGCTGCTAATCACCAGGCAGTCCGCCTTACATGCCAGCCAAGCTACAAATCTGGTCTCCTTTGTTCATTAAGTAGCAGCACACAGAACATACTAGAACCACATCGAGCATACCAGGCAGAAAGTGACACAAAACCCACCATTTAACAATGTTAAGTGCTTTTCTGAATTAAGGTCCCTTTCCACAGACCTTTGGTCTTATTTGGAAGAGGCTAAATGTTTCCAGAGTAATGGAACAAGAGTTCCACATCACTATGAAAACACTGGACACTCTTCTCTGAGAAGCTAGTGGCGTAGCCTCTGTTATACCCCAAAACCTCCTGACCCTGGAAAACCCAACAAGGAAAAGCTAGTGGTCATCATCGCAGAAAAATGCTGCTTCCAAGCAGTTTGCATGGGACAGGCAGGGATAATCTCCATCTTTTGAAACACAAGAGAAACGCTTTCCAACAGAAACTAGGTTCTGCATTCTATTGGTACAGGTTTCAGGGACGTGAAACTGATTTGACAAGATGTGGGGGGTACTGCCATGGCACCTCCAGCGTTGGCCTTGACTTCATTTGCAAAGCTATGAGGGAACACTCATCCCCCAGCTCTGCCTGCAAGCAGACAGCACGTCTGCCCAATGCCCTCCCCACTGGGTGTAGTCCTCTCCACCTGCACCAGGGACTCATCCACCCCAGGTCACTTCTGGGGTGGCGCCCACAGACAGGAGCACTACCTGCTAGTGGCCTGCCACTCCCAAGTTCTCTCGGGGTCTTCAGAGGCTCCATACCCATCTGCGCTGTATCCTGACAACTGTCCGCGTGTGTAGAAGCAGGGCACGGGGCAGGCGAAGGCTGGGGGAGCCGGGGAGCCAGGAAGCCAGAAGGCTGGCAGAATCTTAACTCTCTGGTGTCGCCTGCGGTCTCTTCCCCTCACAGCCAGGGCTTGTCCTCTCTTAGCCCTTCCACAGACGCTGTTGTGTGTGCGTGGCACCACCCTTATAGCCTCAGCTTCCAGGCTCAGGTGCGCCCACTTGCGCATGCCCACACCATGCTCCAGGAGTCCACCATTAAGCACCCCTGCCCTGCGCCCATGCTGCCAAGCCTACCTGCATTCAAGGCCACAGGTGGCAGCCACAGAGGCCAGCGGGGAAAAGCCTGACCATCTCATTTACCCTACAGGGGAAATGTGCTTTGATTAGTTGTTTGCCACTTATTCTTGTTCTTCTCTCTTGAGAGATTCCTTCCCACTCAGCTACTAACCCAATTCTTTTCACAGACACCAACTGAGCTCTTAAGTGAAATTTCTGGGGAAGTTTGAGACAGGAGAAATGAAAGTTAAGAAAATGACCCCAAGGTACTCCACTCTGACTCCTATTTTGAAAACAACGTGCTTTCTCCTGTTCATCTGTGTCTGCTTAATTGGGCAGAGCTGGAAACCCTAGGTGGGTGGAGACTTCTTCCCCACGGTCAAGCACTCTCTTTCTGCCAGCATTCTAATCCCGCTGGCTCACACTCCCAAACCTTTGGCTTATTCTTTTTTTTTTTTAAGATTTATTTATTTATAATACAAGCTGGGGCACAGGCCAGAGGCGTGGGGCCTCGAGAGTGTTCACCAGAGACAGAGTGGGGAGCAGAACAGGCAAATCAGAAGTACACTGCTGAGGGGAGCAGCGGGCGAGGCAGGAGAGGTCTGCCGCACCATGTGGGATTCTCCCCGGCCGGGCATCGAACTCGCATCGCCGCTGCCGACAGCTCCACAGTGCAGCACCCAACCGCTGCGCCACCGGGGAGGCCCCTTTGGCTTATTCTTAAACTCACTCCCACGAGGTACAGGCAAAATTCTCATGTTTTGCTCGCCCTCCCCCTTAGAATTCACGCTCACAATGATGATGTCCACCTCATACAGCTGTTTCAAGGGTTCAACGAGTGCAACACGCTAAGGGCTGTACAAAGCTCACCAGAAGGGGCTCCCTAAAAGCTTATCACAAGGCTGCGAAAGATGACATGGGTAAGTGAGGAGAGCTCAACACTGGCGCTTCCGGGACGGGCTTCATCACCTGGTAGTCATGGGACGGAACAGTGACTTCCGTTCGGGCCACACAGTATCTCTTCCAGCGAAACCGGAACAACCAGCTTCGGACGCGGGAGCGGCAGGTCCGCCGTGGGCGCACCGCCTGGCTCCACCTGCCGCGGAGGCGCGCGGCAAGCTGACAGTCACGCACGCAGGGCGGCGCGGAACAGAGCTCGCGGCGGTGAGACCGGACCGTTTCCGGGGGTGGGACCAGCGGACTGAGTAGGCTGTGGGACTCGCCGTCGTTTCCGGCGGCGTGGATACGTAAGTGCCGGCACTGGACCTTTAGCCCGGGAGTGGCTGGGCTGCCGCGGCTGGAGATGGAGGGCGACGCGGCGGCAGGAGGCGGAAGGGACGGGGTCCGGGAGCGGCGAGGCTTGGATGAGGCCGGGAGGCAGCGGCCGAACCACGAAGTGCGCCCTCGGCCCGGCGGCCCACACCGGCCGAAGCACTCCTACTGGTTAGACGTCTGGCTCTTCATCCTCTTCGACCTCGTCTTGTTTTTCTTCGTGTACCTTCTGCCCTGGTGAGTACGTTCAATGCACAGTTGTAGAGAGCATTTACTATTCCCTTTGGGGCTTTTTATTTTCTTTTGGCTGGTGGGAGGTGGGGGAGGCAAGGAAACTGAATTCCAGGCAGTATATGACCTATGCAAGTTCACACTGCTGGGTAGTGGCCTTGGGAAGGGGGAAGGGGAGGCGATCCTGAGATGAGGGAATCTTAAAAGAAGTGTGCGAACAAAGGACTTTTTTAAAAAAATAGCTTTTTTCATAGTTTGGAATGAAACCAGCTGGGTTTGAGTTCCTGCTCGAAACTCACGAAGAAACTGGAGAACTTATTTAGCTTTTTGGAGCTTGATTTCATCACTTATTTAGTAACCGGATCATAGGGTTAGTGAGGATTAAATGAGATAGTAATTGATCCAAAATTGATCTATTTACAGGGTGCCTGGCAGTCGTTAGTGCTCAGCTAAAGCTGTTGTCGCTTTTCAAGTGTGACCATGCGCAGGCCGTGAAGCTATCTGAAATTTAGTTCGAAAGCTGAACTCATTTAACAGTTTGTTACTCATACTTATTTTTCGGTCTACCCATTCCAGTAAAGGTCACTTTTATCCACTTAGTACTCCTTCTATAACCTAACACCCCGATTACATCGCCTTTTTTGTTTGTTTGTTTTAAACACACCTGCACATACCAAACTGTTCAGTCAGAGTTCTGGAGATTGCACTGGCAAAACCTGTACTTTATTTTCATTGCTATTGACTATAAAGACAGATCTTGCAGGGGAACTTAGGAGGTGGGGGTAGGGTAAAAGGCTAAGAAGAGAAACAGGACTGAGACGCTAAAGAGTGAGTTCTTAAAGAAATAACTTAGGGAGAGACCTATGCATAACAGACAGTGCCCTTCATTTAGACATTAACTGGGATTTGGAATTTCTCGGTATGAGTTCACTTTTTTTCGTAAGATTGCACTCCTTCATAGACAGTAACTAAATTTCCCCAGCCCCAAATTTTTGCAGATTGTGGCAAAAACTAATTGTATCTGAGGCCTCCTTGTCTCAAATTTCTTGGATGGTGTCAGATTAAGTTGTGGTGAGGTAGAGGGGATAATGAAAATGATGGGTATTTCTGTAAAATTCTGCCAAGCCATTTCTGACCAGTTTTCACTCTTCCTACCTCCCCTCTGTTTTTTGTAGAGACTGATACTCAAGTATTGTAATTCTTTTTCTAATGACTTAAATTTTAGCTCTTGGTAGAAAGCTGAAGCCTTACAAGGAGTAGTTCAGACCTTTTTTCCTCTCTTACCAAACATCATGTAAATCATTTAGGCAAATGACTAATACCATCGAGATTTTCAGAAGTTGGCATGAAGTAATAAAATGGGTAGAAAAGGAAACACTGCTGACACATAACTTGTTTTTTACAGAATGATTTGCCTGATATCCAAATTAAGAAGTTGGCTTCTGGAATGGATTCTGAAAATGACTACAAACTCCAACAAAGAAGACAAAACAGGATTGTACAACAGAGGAATATCAAACCTCTAAGGGACTTTCATTTCATATATTGTTACTCATTTTGGGACTATTTTTAAAATGGGTAATGATTTGACCCATTCATAGCTAAAACTAGAGTCCTATAATAATGTGTTTCCTTTAACATTTTTAAGGTTGGCAGGATTTAACATGATGCAGCTAATTTGTTAAAATAATGAGGCAAAGTACTAGAACTACTCCAAACAAGGATTTTCAGGGAAGTTAAAAGCTAGGCAGAAAATGCAGGCCCTAAATGTATTTTAAGTACCAGTTTAAGTTTTAGATTAAGGGAAGGCCTCTTATTCTGAGATTGATGCAGTCTTACAAAGTATGTAATATCCAATATTGGAAAGCTAGTGTGCATGTCCTCTTAATCTGAGAGCTTCTCCTTTCTTCCTTTTAAAGTCTTAAACTCTCTAAAATACTGTCTGTAACTCTGCCATGGTACAGCAGTGAACAAGATAAAATTGTTTAGCTCCCTGAAGCTTAAAAAACATGGATTTGTTATCTGTTAATGAATTGTACATTCTAGCAGTGATTAGCTAATATCTGTTATCTCTGCTAATGAAATGTACATTCTAGAAGTGATTAGCTAATATTTAATAAGCTCACATTCCTAAAGCACCTACTATGAGACTGAGAAAATAGTCCTACTTTGTAACACATTCCTTTACATGCAGATATTAGAAATGGGTGGCATTTGACTTGTGAATTGCCTAAATATTTTGGAGCTATTTCTTTTCCCAAAGAAACTGGGCATAGACCTGATGATAAATTCTACACCCTCTACCTTTTAGAATAGCATGTAAGATTTCAGTGAAATCCTAGTGGTTGATTGTTGGAGGGTTTTAATTACCTACTGTCAACTCTAAGGTTAACAGTTACGCCTTTAGGATATTGTTGCATCTACCAGAAAGACAACCTTCAATGCAAAGATTGGAGCATCTAGAGTAATAACTAAGACCAGAACTGAGATTTCAACAAGTGTACATAACAGATTATATGAGCTATGTGCGGCTGCTAATTTGTCTAATAAATGTTAATTGTATAGCTTAATTTGGTCTGATTCACTTGTGTAACAAACTACTTGGTACAGTTATCAAATAGCTTAGCATTAAGTCACAAAGACTGATTATCCATACTACCTTTCTGAGCCGAAAATCAGCCAAGTACCACAACCACTTAATATTCTGAAAATTTCTAGTTCAGGGAAAATAAAGAGATTTGTGTTATAATAGAACATATATACTACACCAAAATACCCTGAACTTTAAATTGCCTTCTATTTCCCATAAAATACTTAATCCACAGTTTATGATTGTAAAGAAAGGTCCAACCGTGATAACTTAACCATCAGTTTATCTTAAACACTGATTTCACATGAAAATAGAGCATTCTGAAGTTACTTTGAATATTACATTGTTGACTACATCATTTTAAAAGTCAAGTTTATAATGAAAGCATCTGTAAAAATAAATAGGCACCCTAGAAACAAAAATTTTACATGTAAATGATTAGTAAATATATTCAGTCTGTATTTGGAGTGCTGCATCAACATAAAAACAAATGGTCACTTTCTACTTTTAGAGTAGTATATGAGTCAGAAGATTTCAAATGCATAGTAACTTTAAAAAGCCCAAATTGGACATTTCTTCTTGATGTTTCCAACTCAATGGTGAGCTGAAAATACAAATCTATGATATTGCTGTAAAATACCACAAATTAGTTTAAATGTCTCAATACATTTTCATCTGGACATCTTGGCCAAATTTTTTTTTAAAAAACACAAAAAACTTTGTAAAGTTATTAAAAACGTAGTACACCATTTTCCTAATATTTAACAATGTTAACAAAAGCAATAATTAAATGCATTTACACTTCAAATACAATTTTACAAGCTTTACAATATGTACAAACCCTCTACGAATGTTAAAAAATATGATTTCTTAAAATTTGATATTCAAGTATTTCTAAGCTAAGAGAATATAAAGTAATAACCACCTACTGTTAAAGTTAGAAAAGATAAAAATTTCTCTAGGTGGAAAATGAAATTTGACCAAGATTTGGTAACTGGGAGAGGTTATTAGACTTTTACAATAAAATATTTTTGATCTAGAAGTGTTCGATCATTTACATTTTGGAATATTTGAACTTCTGGATTTTGTCAAGATAACAAATTTACTAATTTATAGCATGATTAAGTTAAGACATTTATCCACTAATGACAATAAAGGAAAACAGTAATTCTATAAATAAATCTCAATTCTCTGGAGTTAACAAAACTAGTAAAACCACAATTAGTTTATCACCTTAGTACAAAATAAAATGAAACCTATTAAGGCAATTAAAGTAACTCATTTTCACTTGTAATCACCACCATGGAAAATTTCTTATTTAAATAACGACCTCTCCATGAAAGTTGAACTTGGGTTTAAGTATTTGTTTAGAAAAAGGGAGGGATGCTCAAAGTAATACATGTCATTAAACTCTGTCTGAAAAGCAGATATTGGAGAACTTGAAAATCAATAAAATGGGTTCATACCTCATAAGTAGGTAAGATTATAGCAGGGGCAATTTAGACAATCCACAGTGACATTCCCAATAACAGCCCCAGGTTAATTCCTAAAGCTGGTTATTAGCAGCCCAAAGCAAATCAAGCAAAATAAAAATCTTTCACATTTCATATAAAATTAGAAAAAAATGTAACAAGATAAATATACTAAAGTCCTCCACTTATTTTTAGCTTACATGGCTGAAGTAATGTTTATGAATACAAACAACAGTGAAAGGCCTAATTTATTTTAACTAGGCATTCTGAAGATGAAAGAGCTAGGAGCAGATTAACTCTCTCCTGTCTTCACCTGCTTTATCATTAAGGCTTTCTTGTTTCAGAATGTTATCAGTTTCATGGGACGATATTTTTATAAGACACTTGAAGGAAGCATATGGATTAGACTATCACAGAAGTCAAGAAAAAAACGGGTGAAGCCCTCTTGGTTACCCATTAGAAAGTGCTTCTTCATTGAGTAAATACTGCCTTGACTACCCAAACTACATGTCTACATGCCTGATATTCTTCAGTTAGCATGATCTGCCAATCTACAGGTAAGTACTGGTTACTTTTAATACTTACTGGGCTACTCGCCATACAATAAAGGGGTAAATTACATTTTTATCAACAGCAGAGAGTACATGACTTTTTGCACACCCCCATGTGTTCTATTTTTCAAGGCATGCCCAGGCTAATCAAAGGAAATTTCTAAAATATCCAGTAAGTTGATCGTGACAACATATACACATATATAGAGAAAGGTAAAGTGATGACTTTAAAAATTGCCATGATTTTAATTTTATACATCACTAGGTTTGGTCAGTGGGTTCCTATAGTATTTCATTGGCCTCCGGGAAGGTCAAGTTTGCTGGTTTTACAATCACCTATTACAGTGTATACTAAGTTTGTAACTTTGCTCAGAAGGGCAGTTAGAACCAAGAGTATATGTACCACAGGCCCTTGCCCTCTTCCACTCTGAGAGAGTGAATGATTAAGATAAGCCACTGGTCTCTGGAAAACAGAGCTTGGGCCTCTGATGGTATTTCAATCTATATGTATCAGTCATGCAGCTGTCAACTGAAAAATAGGTAGTTAATGCAACTGTCCCGTTTGGACCAGGAGAACTCGAGTCTGTGTTTGGTTGGCAAAGAACATCAACAACTGTACCCAAGTTGGCTTGAAAATCATTAGTGGAAGAGCTAGGTGGGTAGTATGGCATTTTGCCAACAGGCTCTTTTACTTGAAATGTTTCCTTCAGTCTCTCGTCATTCACATAACTATTCACTTCTAAACCTGGTTCTGAAGCTGTACTTAAACTATGCTTTGGAAGACTTGAAGAACCAGAAGAACCAGTCTTCAACATCTCTGTAAGTTTCACATCAGGCGAAGGGTCCTTTTTTCCTGATTGTGGCACACTGGTTATAGTATATTTCTTTGGTGGCAAAGGAGGTGGTGGATTCAGGCAAACAAGCTTTGGCATTTGACAAGCATCAGTCTTACAGGTTGACTGAATTAAATGCTCTCTGGGTGGAGAGTTCACAGAATGACACGGTGGTTCCATCATATTTTGCTGCTGGATGAGAGGAACAGTTTCTGGCTTTAGCTCATTGGTTCTCATGTGTGAAGACGATAATGAAGAGGGCGAGACTATTTCAGGACTGTTCACTCGCTTTTCGGAAGAAGTATCATTAATGTCAAAAGGTAAACCTATTCTCTCAGAATTTTCTGTGTTAAGCCACTCCGAAAATTTGGATTCACTTGATTTTTCAGATTTCCATTGATCTGCCTGGTGGTTCTGCCTTCTTGCTATATGGTCCTTGAGTATTTGTGAAGTGGATGAAGGGAATGACTTTTCATTGGTTTCATGTATATGTGACCTGAAATGTAAAAACAAAACTCAAACTAAAACACCACATGCAAATATGCACACCTGGAGGAAAACCAACATTTGTCCTGTAGTTTACCTTCCCAATGCATAGTTTGTTATTACACTGAAATTATATTTATTTGTGATAAAATGTAGCAAGGACTTCAGGAAAATATTACAATCTAACAACTCAATGCCCCAAAACACACAGTGAAGTTTATCAAACACAGAGGTACTTTAATTTTGATATATAATGCTATAAGGATAATGTACTAATTAAACATAATTTGTTTAATT
Source organism: Scalopus aquaticus (assembly GCA_004024925.1). Taxonomy (NCBI): domain Eukaryota; kingdom Metazoa; phylum Chordata; class Mammalia; order Eulipotyphla; family Talpidae; genus Scalopus; species Scalopus aquaticus. The sequence goes on from PVIJ01012547.1 coordinate 45,225, forward strand.
AAGATTACCCTCATTTAGGTCATAATTAACCTTTAGGGTGAGAATAAATGATATCACACTGCAAATTAATTTTCCATAACCTGCATGGAACTGAAATAGAGCAGAACAATGAAAAGAGTTGAGGCTTTTTTAGGTAGGTAAGAGCTATACTCAAAAGCTCCACTGCTTTGAACAAATGACAATCTAAATACCAAATTTTCTCTTTTGTAAAATCCCACCTGCCTTATAAGAATGTTGTACGCAGGCTTAAAACTGACCACCCTTACACCTCCATCTTTTTAATGATCCCCAATTAGACAGGCATCTTAACACTGTCGGTTCAATGCTTTCAGAGTAGTAATGTGTACTTATGCCCCTCTGATAAAGACTTTATACTTCTAAATATCTACAATTACCTTTTGCTCAAACCATTTTTTACTTGTAGATGTGACTGTGGCTGGGACTCTTGAAATTTATAGCCTACTTCCGAGTTCTTGAGTTCTTTCCTCAAGCCTGAGGAGACGAAGGAAAAAAATTTATTTTAAAGATCCTTTAGAATTTATGTTTTACTTGTCCAAAATTTACATAAGGTTTCCTATAAACAGGTAATTCTCTTCCAACCAACAAAGAAACATGAATCCTTCAAGACTCAACTCAAGTAATACCTCTTTTCTGGACCCTTTATACAAAATCAAAGGCTCATTCCTCAATTTATTAAAACCGGACAATGCCAGAAGGCCAGAATGAGTTATTCTCATGGGTTGTGAGGCCCTCGTGTTTCTCCTGGTTTATGAGACAAATGCATTACTGAGAAAGTGTGGGAAATGCTGCCTTTGAAGAGAAAGGTTTAGGTGTAAGTTTAGAGTCACTATTATTATGAAGTGAGCTTCTTTACCCTTTACAAATCAGTCTCCTCATTTATGTAATGAGATAACAGTATCTATTCTCCCCACCTCACAGGAATATTAGGGATACCAACTGAAATTAAGTGGGCAGGAGGGGATTATGATGATATGTAAATTGTTTTACCACCACTAGGTAGCTATCATTTATTGACTACTATTTATTGACTTATTCAAGCTGTAAAAGGTTGATAGTAATTACTTAACCTTTACAACTAAACACCATTTGTACTTGAAAAGATGACAAACTGCACATTCAGACTTAGTTATCTGGCAGAAATTTTTCTAAAAATGAAAGAAGTTAACCTATGACCTTAAGGAAAACAACTGGCAGGATCTTTTGCCAATGCTAAACTGAAGCTTTTAGATGAAGGTAAGAATTTTGGAAAACATGTTTTCATTACCATCAGTTTTGCTACTTCCCAATAAAAATAAAGACTTTCTGTTAGTATCTGTGATGATATTAACCAATGCAGTCTTTTAAAAAATATTACATAAACAAATGTTATCAGCATTTTCAATATTGCATAATTTAGCAAATCAGATGTTTCAAGTAAGAATACATGGATGTTACAAATTATGCATGAGTATTCATGACTTTTTCATTGAAAAAATATTGAATTATAACATTATGTAAAGTTCAGATATTCATAATTAAGAATCAACACATGTATATACTACATTAAATTCAGAGCTATGAGTACAAATTTATCGTTCACCTTTTTCATAACTTCATGTGCCCCTTTTTCATAATTACCCACCCCCCCACGCTTCTAGTAACCATTAACGGGTTTTATAATATTTTAAACTTTCAGTTTTAATCCCTAAAAGTACTTCAGTTTTAAAGCTTAACACGCCTAACAAACAGTGCAAAAATGAACAGAAATAGCCGATAAAAACGACAAGTTCTTTAAGGTCTTCATACTTTTTAAAAGTACAATGATATCCTAATGTTACAAAGTTTGAAAACCAGTGTTCTGGTTGATTGAAAATAGTTGGCTTTTTAAAATCTCAGTCACAGCCATTCTGTGAAATAATTCCCCTTTTTACATCCAACAATTGAGGTTTAGGGAAGTTAAGTGACCTAACAGATGCTATACAACTAGTAATTGGGAGCATTCAAACCAATCAATGGTTAACTCCAGAACCCATGCTCTTTCCAGTACCTGCAAGCTGTCTTTGGCATTTGCCACTAAAATACAATGTTACTGCATTGATTCTACTCTCGATGAAACGAGGCCATTAGTTTGAACATCAAACCACAGCGTTTACTTTACAATGCTGATGTCCACAGACAATACCAAAATATCAGTACATTACAGGTATTTGAATATTCAATTAATTGCCTATAATTTTGTTTATCTCTAGTAAGTATGTGTATTCTCTCCATTTTTAATTGACCTTTTTCATCATGTTCGTTTATCTCGGTTTCCTCTTACTTTCATGCTTCTGATCTACCACACACCAATGAATTGAAGATTGAAGAGAAAACAAAATCAAGATTGTTAAAGCAAGAACTCCGCCTTTTAAACAAGTTAAAAAGCTTTACCTTAAAATACCTTTTTATCTTAAATACCCCTAGGTCGCTCTTCTGGGTACATTTTTTAAAACTACTCTATCACTCAAATTCAAATGCCATCTATAACTGATCAAGATTAAACATTACCCCATGGAAAACAATGCATATTTGATTACAACTATGGTCCTCGGGTTAAATTGTGAAAGTAATTTTCCAGAAAGAGTTGTATGACACACTCGATAATTCAATAACCACGTAGTAATTCTATGCCACACAGTAAATGAAATCTCCCAATAAAAACTTAACATTATAGAATGAGGGCAACTCCAGATCTGGCATTCATCTGCTTAAGATTTAACACTCTTAATTTCCAATAGACTGAAATATGCTCTTTATTATAGGTTATGCTTCATTTTTGTTATCTCATCCCTAGTGGCTAACACATTAAAGACATTCAGTGAAGTCTGAAGAATGATTAAACTATTGCCTGAAAAATATACTGCTTATCTTCTTTTAAATCACTCCATACTGTCCACCATGTTCCCAACTCACTGATCCAGGACCAGACAAACAAAAATTGAAACAAATTCTTATCCTACCCTCCAACCTACTTCTAATGCATCAAGTTAATGAAATCTTAAAAAATAGAAGGTAGTATAACTGATTCCAAAGTCCTACTTGCTTATAAACTTGAAACTCAAAACACATTGCCTAAGACTCACAAAACTAAGCCTCTTTTCCAGAAAATATAGGCTAACCTCTACACGACATACATCTCAGCAAAATCTGATAAAGGACTGATAACAAAAATTTACAAGGAACTCACACAACTCAACAAAAACAAAGCCAATAACCCAGTCAAAAAATGGGCAAAAGAGCTCAAAAGGCACTTCTCCAAAGAAGAAAAGCAAATGGCCGACAGATACATGAAAAAATGCTCAACATCACTTATAATCAAGGAAATGCAAATCAAAACCACTATGAGATACCACCTCACACCTGAGAGGATGGCACACATTAAAAATACAGGCAATAACAAATGATGGAAAGGATGTAGAGAAAAAGGATGTAGAGAACTCTTTAACACTGCTGGTGGGAATGTGAACTGGTCCAACCACTATGGAAAGCTGTATGGCGATTCCTCAACATGGAGCTAAACATGGAACTCCCATACGACCCAGCAATACCACTTTTGGGAATTTACCCAAAGGACACAAAAACACTAATCCAAAAGGATACATGCACCCGTATGTTCATTGCGGCACTATTCACAATAGCAAAAGTATGGAAGCAACCCAGATGTCCAAAAATAGATGACTGGATCAAGAAGATGTGGTACATATACACAATGGAGTACTATTCAGCATGGAAAGAAGATAAACACATGCAATTTGCAGCAACATGGATGGAATTAGAGGGGATCATACTCAGTGAAATAAACCAGAAAGAAAAAGAAAAATATCAAATGGTTTCATTTATAACAGGACTATAGGGAAACCAAATAGGAGAGAGACACTCAGCGGGGGCGGGGGGGGGGGGGGGGGGGGGGGGGGGGGGGGGGGGGGGGGGGGGGGGGGGGGGGGGG
>PVIJ01012548.1:0-49182 GCA_004024925.1 Scalopus aquaticus
ACTTATAACAGGACTATAGGGAGGCTGGGTGGGAGAGAGACACTCAGCGGTGGGGGAGGGGGGAGGGGAGGATAAGGGCACAAAATGGAAGAGAGGAGAATACAGGGGACCATGGAGATGGATCACGGGTGAATTGGTGGTGGGCTGCCCAAGGGGAATACAAAATGTAAAAGACATAAATAACAATAAAAAAAAAAGGGAAAAATAAAATAAAATAAAATACTTGCTGCCCAATTCTGGCCCATTGTTGAATGAACATGACCATGTTCATTTTTCTTTGTTGTGATATTTCTACTCTTACCTCAGTCTTCATTGTGGCCATGTTGTGGAAAGTGATATTTTTTTTCTGTATTTCTAACAATAAATATTCTCCCCATATCATTGAATTTTCAAATAATAACTCTAAAATTGAGACTTAAAACTCAGATTGTTGAAGAGGGCTAATAATTTTGTTCAAACCACAATACTAATAAAACTCCATGGAAATTTTTTTTGTAAATTTTTCATTATAAATACAAACGAGAAATCATTGAGTAAGTGAGACAGGAATGCCTAATAAATTGACAGTGGTAAGTAAAGGTAAAATGTAATTAAAAAAACTTCCTCTTCAAAAAGTGCTAAGAATTTAACAAGGAATAAGGAGCAATGAGAAACAAATAGCTAAATGGTAGATGTCGATATCAAATAATTAAATGTAAATGGTCTAAAATGTAAAACATTCCAATTAAAAGATTGTCAGTTTGAACAAAAAAGTAAGAACGAATTGTCAGCTATGTTCATGAAAACCCCTTTGAAGAGACTGATAGGGTAAAAGTAAAAGAATGGGGATGCACACATTAATGAAAAAAACATTGAAGTGACTAATATGAGGCAAGTATATATTTTAGGATAAAGGATATAAAGAGGGACATTTAATAACTAAGGAGGTCAGTTCATTAACAAGGCAAGAGCCTCCTATAATACAGAGCTTCAAAATGTATACATGAACCAATACCAAATGGAATTAAATAGGAAAACCAAAAATTACAGTTGAAGGTTTTATCACTTCTTTCTCAATAATTGATAAAAGTAGAAAACAAAGCTATAGATAATTTGAACAGCAGTGCTAGTTTGATGTAATAAAGATAAAAATAGCACTCATTCTTTTCAAGTGCACATAGGACATCTACAGACTGTTCTTGCCCAGAAAACAATATAAGAGTAATAAAGTAGATAAGTAACTTAAAAAGATTTTTTTTTTCTGAAGATTTACTTATTTATTCATACAAGGGCTGGGATGTAGACCAGAGGCATGGGCAGGGTGGGCGGTGAGAGGATTCACTAGAGACAGTGGGGAGCAGAACAGGCAGATCCACTGAAATACACTGCTGAGGGTAACAGTGGGTGAGGAAGGAGAGGCCTGCTGTGCCATGTGGGTTAGCTCCCTGGCCGGGTATTGAACTCATAATACAGTGGCTGCTGATAGCTTGATAGTGCTGAGACTCAACCCCTCACGCCACCAGGGAGGCCACTTAAAAAAATTTTTTTTACAAAGAAACATGATTGAAGTTAATGCTGATAATGCAAGAAAAAGCAAACAAGAAGACTAATAGCTATGAATTTGGTCAGCAACATTACCAGTAGAAAACAGAGCTATAGATGATTTGTGTGATAAACAGAATGACCTAATCATGAAGATAAAAAGACACACACACCTTTCCCCCCAATTAAGAAATCTGAAATATGAACTTGGACCCATTATCAGTATAATCAACCTTGCCCCAAGAGTATATTGACCATATGCACTGATTAATGATAGCATATAGGTATAACTAGCAATACATTTTTACATTTTTTAAAAGCATAATATATGATATAAAACCCAGGTAGTTTAGCAACAAAAATAAAATATCATTTCATCATTCCCTCTGTCTTGGCAACGAATGGATGTTGGAACCTCTAGACTTGCAAGGTATTCAAAGAGCTAATGAGAGTGAAATGTTTCAGATGGGCATTGACTTACCTTATCAGTTTGTGGGGGAAAGGATTTTTCCTTCTTGTTCTTACTTTTGTTTTTGTGAGAAAACCAACTTCAGAAACTCAGAGATTTGAATAACCAATGGAAATTGCATTTACCTGTCAATGATTGTATCAAAAAGGATCTACTCAAAGGGGAATTTTAATTTAAATATCAGATATATATTTATTTTACTTAGCATTACATTATATATTACATAGATTAACTATTCAAAATACTTACATAAAACAAATTATTAAATGTCATTATTAGGGGAAGGAGACCCAATGGACTGGTGGAGTGCTATTTGCTTTGGTGGTGTATGTTAACACATCTGAAGAGGTGTGACCCTATACTTGTAAATCATATACAATGTTGTAAACCAATGTTACCTCAATAAAAACTAATACAAAAAATAAATGCCATATATCATATTAGATTGAATTACTATTGGTAGTATAACAATTTAAAACACAGCTTTAGCAGTTTAAAAAAAATCCCTTTATCTCAGCTCACTGCCTGCCTGTATCTATGCAGGCATCTCTATTTCCTTTCTTAATAAACTTGTGAAGTGCTGATAAAAAAAGTTATCCTTGTTTCAAGGTTTGCATATTTTTCTGTTCAGCCTCTTATGCAAAAAACATGAAGTAACTCTTTAGAAATATGGCCCCAAATTGCAAAACTAACAGAAAGGAATTTTGGTTGTTGCTAAATACTTGTTTCTGGGAATGCATTACAAAATAAGAGCACTATCAAAAAAAAAAAAAACAAAAACAAAATAAGAGCACTATGTACACTTTAGATATAAGTCAGATGGCTTTGTACCATTAGGAAAAGTCATATGGTTTCATTTTGTGTTTAAAAACTGAAAAAAAAATCCTTAATAGCCCAAATAATACTCTTCAAAGCAAATTATGGCTAAAAAGAAATATTTTACATTTAGAATTTTACCAATTATATTCTTTGTAAATTACTAATTAAATCTCATTACAAATAAAGCATTTAGGGCCTCTCTGGTGGCACAAGGGATTAAGTCTCAGCACTATGACTCTATCAACAGCCACTGTAGCATGAGTTTGACCCCCAGCCAAGAAGCTGACTCACAATGGCACAGCAGACCTCTCCTGCCTCACCTGCTGCTCCCCTCAGCAGTGTATTTCAGTCAGTCTGCCTGTTCTGCTCCCCATTCTGTCTCTGGTGAATCCTCTCACCCCTCCATACCTCTGGCCTACACCCCAGTTCTTGTATGCATAAATAAATCAATCTTAAAAACAAAACAAATAAAGCACTAGTACGCCCTGAAATGTTTCACCTGCTTTAATCTTAATAACTTAATTCCAGATTGAATTTGGAAGTCATGACGACTTTTAACTCATACTTTCCTGTTCACTTGGTAATTAATTAAACACCTTTTTAAATTTTCTTAATTTAGATACATTGTTCATATTTTTATCTTATTATAGAAATAGTAGAGATACTTTTAATCTTTGCATTATAGATTTAAATGAATTATACAAATAAGTGAATGTTTTGTGATTATAGATCTTCTTGAGTTATATGTATAATATATTGACTTCATTTATTACAAATTTCCATGGAAAATACCGTTTATTGACATAGTACTGAAGGCCAACTCTGCAGCTCATAGTAACCACAGCAATAACTGTCCTAAAAATAAAGAGTGCCTGTGTCGGCACAGATGGGATCATCTTACTGAGGAAGAATCAGGTTCACAGGTACTGGCATCACCTGAACCTGGGAACCCCACGTGGTAGTAACATAATACAACAGCATGAGAGTTTAATACAGAGTCTTCAAATTAAATCTTAAGGTCTTCCTGGTGGCCTAGGGGTTGAGTCTCAGTGCTATCACTGCCATGGCCTGAGTTCCATCCTGGCCAGGGAGCTAACCCACATAAGGCACAGCAGACATCTCCTGTCTCTCCCACTGCTCCCCTCATCAGTGTATACCAGTAAATCTGCCTGTTCTGCTCTCCACTCTGTCTCTGGTGAATCCTCTCACCACCTCCCTCCTATCCCCCCCACCTCTGGCCTGCACCCCAGTTCTTCTGTGCAATAAATAAATATTTAAAAAAATATATTAAAATCTTAAATTCACACTAGACTTACATGTGAAGCATAACTTAAAATTAAAGCTATCTGCAGACATACTAAGTAAGTTCCAACAAGAAAATATATCACAATTTATATATTTAACAAAATAAGAATTAAACTAAAGGCATTAATTTCTTAATTATGACTGATAAATGCTTCTTTATATTTGATCTGGATTTATCAGCAATTACAATTCTAATGTATCAATTTCTATATTTATAACTAAATGTAAATAATTTTTATAGCCTTAAATCATATACAGATTTCTATTATGGCACTTACTAAAATGCATCATAGTTATTCATACTTTTGTGGCTCCTTCATTAAATCCTGGTCTCCTTAAAGATAGAACCAATGTATTTAAAATAAGTAAATTTAGAAAGATGTTTGATTAGTTTATTACCAATAACAATATTATAATTTACTATGCATTATTATCTATAATTTATAATTATTTTTGACAGTTGGCTCTAGATTGTTAACTCTTTGAGACTAAGACCAGGCATTTTCATCTTTATTTTTTCACTTTTTCTTTGTCACCTACTGTGAGTCCTGATATTCATCAGAGTGAAAAAAAAATTGTGTTCCAGAATTTCTTTGATCTTAGCCTCTCTTGGAATTAATAAAGCTGCACCAACCATTCTGATTTATTTCAGGGTTGTGCGCTTACATCACCTATGACTACATGGATGTTTAAGCATTGTTTATACAGCAGAGGTGTTTCATGTTAGAGGGAAGAAGAATGCAGGCAGAGCTTAGTAGTCTCCTTAAATTGAGGAGACAGTCCAGGGAGGCCAAAGTGTCCAGAGTTCACAGGGCAAAGTAACAGCGGCGGGAGAACTGCACAGAGAGACTGCCTAGGGATCTGCAGAATTACTGCAGAATTAAGTTCCCCTCAAGTGTTCAGCTGAGTATTAGTCAGTGCATATGAGGAAGGAAGCTACCCAGAGCTGGGGAAAAAATGTCTGAAAGGAGCGGAGGAAACAATTCTCAAATTTCATATATGGACAAATCAGACAGAGCGGAAAACTCTTATAATTCACAGATCATTAAGAAGACAGGGGATATTAACCCTGGACTAGAGTCTCTTTGGTGCCATATCCTAAAACTTAAGAGCAAAACTCAAAAGAAACTGTTCGTGAATAATTTAACTGCAGTTCAGAACAAAGCTCAAAAATGTTTATAGGAATACAAAAATATCTAGCACCCAACAAAGTAAAGTTCACAGTGCCTGGCATTTCATTTAAAAATTACAAAAGTGGCCTCCCTGGTGGCACAACAGGTTAAGTCTCGGCACTATGAAGCTATCCAGAGCCACTGCAGCATGAGTTCAATCCCCAGCCAGGGAGCTTCCCATATGGCAAGCAGACCTCTCCTGCCTTGCCCACTGCTCCCCTTAGCAGTATATTTCAGTGAATTCACCTGTTCTGCTCCCCACTCTGTCTCTAGTGAATCCTCTCACCCCCCACACCCCTGGCCTACACTCCAGCTTGTATGCATAAATAAATATATTTTTTTTAATTATGAAAGTGCAAAACCCAGGAAAATACAACCCATAATGAGGACAACACTCCATCAATAGAATCAGGTTCAGAAATGCCACAGATAATAGAATTAGTAGACAGGGATATTGAAAAAAAGATACTACAAGGTTATTCCATATGTTCAAGAAGATAGAGCAAAGATTGAACATGGGAAGTCAAGATGTGGAAGATAAAGAGGTGCTTGTTAAAATTCTAGATGCAAACTTTGATGTGAAAAATATATTTCATGAAGGTTGTGGCAAATTAGATACTAAAGAAGAGATTAGTGAATCTGAAATGGCAATAGAAACTATCCAAAATGAAACACAGAGACCAAAAAAAAAATGGTTGAAGGAAAACTAAAATAAATCTTATCAGGGAAGTTGTAATATAACTTCAAACAATCTAATAGACATGTAATTGGAGTCCCTAAAGGAGGGTGGACAGAAAAAACCCTTGAAAAATGATGGCCGACTTTCAGGGTAACATGAATGGAATTGGAAGGGATTATGCTAAGTGAAATAAGTCACAAGGAGAACGATAAACACTGGGTGCTGTCACTTTATGTGGAATAAAGAGAAACTAAACAAAGGAACAGAAAAGCTAAGCTTAAAAAGTAACCCTTGAATATTGATTACCAAACTGAGGAAACCAGGGGGGCAGTGTCAGAGGAGGGGTGAGAGCAAGGTGGGGAGGGAGCAGAATGGACAAAGGTGGTGGACTGCAGGCAGGAGGGTGTTTTGGTGGTGGGTACCCTATGATATTAAGAGTTCTGTTTTCCCAAGATACAAACAACTATGTAAACAAGCTTTACTTTAGTAGAAAAGAAAGAAGCCAATCTGAAAAGGCTGCATCCTAGATGGCTCCAACTATGTGTCATTCTACAACCCACAAAACTATGGAGACAAAAAAAAAAAAAGAAAGACTAGGGGTAGCAGTATTTCCATAGAAGGTAGGAGTAGGCCACATCTCCATACCAGTGTGGTTCAGAGCAGGTAATAGACTCTCTGCTGGCATCTGTTCTAGAGTTTGAAGCCTGGCTTTTGAACCCAAGCTCTGCAAATTATTAACAGTAAGTCTTTAAAATCTGGTTACTTGATTCTTCAACCTTTCTAAGTTTCCATTTTCTCATTAGTAGAATGGGGATTATGGTCCCTGCCAGAAATTCTTCAAATTGATGTGTATAAAGAGCATGTTATGCCTAGGATAAAATAATAGCTACTACTTACTGCATGTCTGCTTTTAAGTGGTGCGTCCTCTTGTCAACAAATATCTTTACAGGTTCCAGGAAGAGATATGTGATAACAGACTCTCCCCTGAAGTCTGTGCTTGAGTCATGAGGAATAGTCCTATCTCTAATTTGAGTATTAGGCAACGACATAGTATTGGCTCTTTGGTGTTTGCCTTCTTATACGATGTTTCCTTTCCCAACCTTTTACTACAAAATATTCAATCAAAGAGGAAAAAACCAGAAAGCCTGAGCCTTTACTCTTTTGGGAAAGGACTCCACTGTGGGGCAAGTCATCACAATAAAGAAGAGCAGCAGTATGACACATCCGTCCCTATGCTGACCTCTGTCTATGTTGACATCTCCCTTTCAGACCTGGGATATTTCTGAATTAGTTGGTGACCCTTGAGCTCAGGTTATTTGTCCATCCCCTGATCTTGACTGTCTCTCTACACTCTTTAATTCCTTTAACACTTCATGAAGACCGAAAAAAAGTAGAACCCCAACAGACTATAGGAGAAATCACCTGGACATAGAAACTAGAGAAACATAGCAGAGGGATATATGGTCACCAAAAACAAAAAAATAATTAAATCCTGGTTGGCAAGAATAAAAGTTATGTACTGAACTGATAATTAAAGAGCAAAGAAGAGGAGGTCTATAAAATTAAAACTGAATGGTTGTAGAGGTGGGAGGTAAACTGGAGTTGTGTTGTGTCCTGGAAGCAAAGAAAAGGCTTTATTTAGTAAGGGTGGTTGAGAGAGGTCAAGGGTGCAGTTAAGATGAGGTATGCCTATTGGTTTTGGAAACCTCATCAATCTTTCCCACTGAGTTCCTTATAGATTGTGGACAAAAGTCCCTTATAAGATACAGGTATTGGAATTTTTTTTCTCACATTCCGCGTATTGTTCTTTCATTTTCTTGACTGTGTTCTTTGAAGAAAATGTTTTAATATTGAGGAAGTCAATTAACCTATTTTTTCTTTAGTTGCTCATGCTTTGGATGATATCTAAGAGTTTCCTGCCAAATCCAAGATGATTAAGTTTCACCATTTTGTTTGCTTCTAAGAATTTTATAGCTATAGCTCATTATGATTCACTTCAAATTGACCTTATATATCATGTAAGATATGATTCAACATCATTCATTTGCACATGGAAATCCAGTTGTACCAGCACCATTGGTTAAAAAGACCACTTTTTCCCCATTAAGTAATCTCACTATTCTTAATGAAGGGCAGTTGACCATACAGGCATTAATTTATTTCTGGACTCTTAGTTTTATTTAATTGATCTGTATGTCTATCCTTGTTCTAGTGCCATACTACTTTATACATTTTTTTTGGTGAAATTTAAAGTGTTTTATTCTTTTTGATGCTATGGTAAATGGAATTATTTCCTTAATTTTTGGACTGTTCATTGAAAGTGCATAGAAATAAAAAATTGAGTTTTGTATATGGATCTTACATTTTGCAACCTTGCTGAAGTTGCTTATTAGAGTTCTAATAGATAAAAAAAAAAGGTCTATACACAAGATCATGTCATCTGTAAATAAGAGATACTTGTATTTCTTATTTTGCAGCATAGATACCTTTTGTTTCTTTGCTGTAGCTAGCACCTCCAATATAATGTGGAATAGCAGTGGGGACAGCAGACATCATGAGGTTAGAAATGAGACAAGCAACCTTATGAAAGTTAGAAATGAGTGTAAAATTGAAATAGTGTAAATAGATTTAATATTTATTTATGCATACAAGAACTGGGGGTATAGGCTAGGTGAGGGGGTGTGAGAGGATTGCTCAGAGACAGAGTGGGGAGCAGAACAGGTGGATCCACAGAAATACACTGCTGAGGGGAGCAGCGGGTGAGGCAGGAGAGGTCTGCTGCGCCATATCGGTCAGCTCCCTGGCTGGGGATCCAACTCATGCTGCAATGGATGGTGATAGCTTGATAGTGCTGAGACTCTAACCCCTGTGCCACCAGGGAGGCCCAATTTTACACTATTTAATATGCAGTTAGTTATTGTTTTTTGTAAATGCCTTTTACAAAGTTAAGGAATCCCATCTGTTCCTAGTTTGTTGAGGATTTTTTTTTTTGTCAATCATGAAAGGCTGCTGGGTTTGTTAGATGCTTTCTCTATGTCTATTCCAGTGATAAAGTTAATTTTACTTTTTATTCTATTGCTATATTATGATAATTGGTTTTCAGCTTATAATGGCCACTTTGAATTCTTTTTTGGATAAATCTGACATCCAGTTATTCTCACAGGTAGTTTCCTGTTGCCTAATATTTTTCCAGTGTATGGGTCACACTTTCCCATTTCTTTGCATACCTCATAATCATTTTGTTGAAAATTAGACATTGTAGGTAGTACATGGTAGCAATTCTGGGTACTTGCTTACTTCCTACTCCTCCCTCCTTGTTATTGTTACTTGCCTGTATATTTGTTTAGTGAGTGACCGGGTTACTTTAGTGAGGTTCATTCCCTCCTCCCTTCTCTTAAATCTGACATTTTCACCCTGGGATTACAGTAGTTTTGGTGGGGTTCTCTTCCTCTTTCCCTGCCTGCGCCCAGCTGTTACACTCTACTATTTACTGGCTGATTGCTCATCATTTTCAACAGTTCCATGAGTGCATAAATTGTTCTACAGAACAATCAGAGCTAATTCTGATTCCTTTGAAACAATAGTTTATGTGCTGCTGTTTAATATTTGTTGTTACTCCAGAGGGTTTTTCCCAGTTTATCTCCACTTTTTTCCTAGCCAGTCTGCAATTTAGTCCAGATCTTGCATCTCCTCCCAGTTGTCTACTATTCTCACCCTCCTGGTGTTGAGAGCACTCTTGGACTTGAAGTTCTTCATGTTCTGTGGAAAACTCAGTCAGTTCCTTTGGGAAGAGGTCAAACTATGTTTTGTGCACTGCTTCTCCCCAGACAGACACAATCACTGAGCAGGAGCTTTGAACTGGGTGGGTGGAACAATTACAAGTTTCTTTCAGAATCATTTCTCCCGCTAACAGCTAAACTGGGTGAAAAATGGAGTAGCATCCTGAGGTCTGAGGGAAGTGATCAGAAACCCAGGGTGAGTATTGCTGACATTATGGCATTCCACACTGTGAACTGTGGGGAGAAAAGGCCCAGTTTTCTTGATTGCTGCAGTCCAGATGGGGTTTCTTCCTTGCGGTGTTGGTGGGAAAGGGGTGGAAGAATTCTTGGCTCAAGTACCACAAGATTTTAACCTTCTTATTGAAATTTTCATAGATTTTCTCAAATAGATGTCTTATCATTTGCTGTGTTAGGACTATTGTCAAGACTTTAAAGGACAGCTTTAAAATAGTTTTCTTTAGTTTCACTACTGAGTGGGTTAGCCGAGCTCCTCATATTGCCAATTTCAGTTTTGCTTTGCTGCTTTCCTGTAAGTTTAAATTTAAGAAAAGCCAGGGCCTCCCGGGTGGCCCAGCTGTCGGCAGCAGCAACATGAGTTCAACTGCCGGCCAGGGGGATTTCCACATGGGGCGGCAGACCCACATGGTGGGGCAGACCTTTCCTGCCTCACCGGCTGCTCCCCTCAGCAGTGTACTTCAGTCAATCTGCCTGTTCTGCTTCCTGCTCTGTCTCTGGTGAACTCTCTCATGGCCCCACACCTCTGGCCTGTACTCCAGCTTGTATGCATAAATAAAATCTTTAAAAATAAATACATAAATAAATTTAAGAAAAGTCAGTAAAATGAAAAAGACCACAAGAAAGTAGTCATTAGGTATTGACAGACTAAAACAGAAAGAGCTTTCACGTTTGCTACTTCTTATTCCTGTGGATCATTAACAAACACCAGCAAAGCTGGCTAAATGACACATAAAACTTTTATTTTATTTTTATTTGTAATTAAAATTTTTTTAATTAAAATTTTTTTTTACATAAAACTATTTTAAACATCCACAGCAACCAACTGTACAGACTATAAACAGGAAGCAGTGGATTGTCGCCTAGTAGACTCGGGAGTGGCGTCTCTGGGTCTAACAAAGCAATCCTGAGTCCATTAAACTTTGGTTGGATAGAGACGTCCGGGACTAGCTGGCGACCCCAGGCGGGCGTGACGGAAAGCAGCACGTCAGTTAACCGCTTTCGGTTTCTTTGCCTCCATTGCTGCCAGCGTTTTTCAGGCGAACAGGGAAGTGAAGCCTGATCGGGTCGCCACAGGACTAGAGCCTCGCGGTGGGCAGGACGGTACGTGCCCCCGCGCCACCCCGCCGCTCCTTACCCTCCCGGGACCACGAGATTCGAAGTCAGGTGTCTCAGCCAGTGACCCCGCGCGCCGTCTGTCAGTCCCTAGACTGCTGGTCTCTGACGCGCGCTTCCCAGAACTGGCTGGGGGCGGGGGGTGCCCGGCAGAGCCGGGAGTGGGCCTTCCGACGGCTGACTCAGTCGGGTGGCATCCCTACCGGGGTTTGCCCCGAGGGCTGTCCGGCGACAGTTCGCCCCCGCCCCCTCACCCTCACCCCGTCGGCCCTCTCGCCTTCCCCCCTCTGCTCTGTTCTCCCACCCAGGCTTCTCAGGCACCCCCGCTGTGGAGGCTGCGGGAATCCCGGTACGGTCGGTGCGTCCGGATCGACCGGCCCTAAGGACCCAGTCCAACATGGTAGCCCCAGAGACGTAGAACAGGCCGCGAACTTGGGTGGCAGTTCCCCCAGCGATCTGTAAACTTTACTTAAAATAATTTTCACTCTGGCAAGAGCCTGGCTTGGTTAGAGTAGTTCCGAGTTATTCCTCAATGCAGTGTAATATATATTTTAGCCGAGTTGCAAGGAAAGCTTGCCTTGAGAAAGTTCGGAACTACTGCCTGGTACGATCTGTATAAAGGTTTAAAATCAGCACGTCCTCTCTACTTTTTTGTCTTCAAAGGGACTGAGAAACAGGAAAAGACTTCAAGATGCCCCTCCGGGGAGTGTCGGCTTTGGTCAGAAGGGCATGTTCTTTTAAATATTAAGAGTGGAAAGCTATCGATCAAGGTCTTTTACTTTCAGGGTGGTTATGGGAACAGGAAGTAAGTTCAAGGCTTTACTTGTTGACTTTTTGAAATTCATCTACGCAACAAGAGGTATTGCCAGCTGGGAGCTGCTTATCTCAAGCATCTAGACGCGACTAGCCTGGGCAATCTAAAACCAAGACCCTGCGCGGGCGTGCTGGATCTGCTTTACAGAAGAGATTGCACATCTCTAGTGATCCCTCTAATAATAATCTTGCAATAACGTTTCATTGGGAGACGCAAAAAACTTGGCTCAACTTCGGAGTTAAAACAACAAAAACTCGGGTGTCGAGGTGGAATTCTGAGTTTGTTTGCCATACATTTTCGTTTTTCCTGTTAACATTTGCTTAAATTTTAGCTTCCAAATGAATGTCCTGCTTTAAACGACCTTTTCTAACTACATGTTTACATCTTTTTGTAACTGACGTTTGCATTTCCTTTAACTCGATTACAGTCTTAAACCTACGTAGAAGGTGTATCCACCCGCAGGTCTGGAAGGGCTGGGGGACTCTTGCCATCTACCTCCTGGGAATCTTGCGCGGTTGAGGCGAGTTGTTGTGGGGGGTGGTCGTGGGCGGTTCTCCTGCAGAGAGGGGACTACTGGAAACGGAAACGGAAGTAGGTTGGGTCCCTGGGGCGCCCGCGGGGCACCCCCTCCGCTCTCAGTGGCGTGGTGGGACGCGATGGCTGCACCTGTTCAGTCCCAGCCGACCACGCGTAGTTTTATGGAGCGCCACAAAGACCCTTTGTCCATACAAGGGACAGCTTATCGTCCGGCGAGACCTACGTGTGCTCTCCTGGAGTTTTTAGGTTCTGAAGTCTTAGGGTGGGGGCGGGGGAGATTTTGAGCCAGAAGACTTGATTGGGCAGCGCGTCCATGGCCGACTGCCTGGAGGAGGTGCCTCAAGGCCTCTTGTTTCCTGCTTTCCTCCACTTCCTAGTCGAGTCAGGAGTATTTTGGACTAAAGTTTTCCAGAGCGTTAGGTTAGATCATGTTCGGCAGGAGTGGATGCCGATCCGACCGAGATCCAGTGGGAAGAACTGACTGGCGTGAGTAGACCGAGAACCCTGTCTTCTCATCTCTGGACCTGCCTCCTTGTGTTGGAGTCGCGTTGCGTTGGGGAGGCGTCGGGGCGCCGCCTTCCGACCTTAGTGGAAAAGGATTTGAGTCTCTTGCTTTCAGCTCTTCGGCCTTTAGTTGAGCCTCTTGGTGATTCTCTCATTGCACTCCAAATAGTCTGGAGAGTCGCTTTTTTAAATCTCAGGAGTGGACTCAGTTTGGTTGTTTCTTCCTTGTAGGATCCCAGAGACTAATTAAAATTGTGTTTTTTAGACTGACATGCCTCCTTTCCTTTTTTAATTCCATGTAACCTTACCAACATTCAGTGATCCTTTGGGCCAGGCGGAATTCTGGATGCTGGGGACACAGAGATGGAGTAGATCTTGTTTCCTCTTCCCAGCAGCTCATAGCGTCGCTGGGGGAGAAGGAGTGAAGATCTCTACAGTGGTTACTTTGGGGCCCAGACTGTCTAGACAAGGGTCATCTACAGTCTGAAATAGAAGGAAGCATGTTGGACTAGGCTGGGGAGCTAATGACAGGTCTTCTAATGACTACTTTTCTTGTTTTGCAATTTACATTTCATTCATCTGCTTATTCAGAGGCCCTAAATGGTTTTTCTCCTTCCTCATTTCTGGATTTAGAGAAATAATTTCTTTTTGACCCTATGCACCATATGTGAAAGATGTATGTGTGTACGTATGTGTATGTGTATACACATATATAATTTTTTTCCCTCAATTTTTTCTTTCAGCTATCAATAAAATTGCTTGCCTTTTCACTCTTTTTACCTTGGTCTGGCTCTGATGGTTTCCCCTTTTATCAGCTTTGTCTCTTTTTGGCCATTTAGTGTTTGTGCAAAACATAAGACAGTTTTGTTATTTTCCTCTTATCCAAGATACTAGATTGTCATCTTCGGTAATTCATATTTATGAAGGAATTGCCAGCTCCTACGAAGCCCTGCATGGGGCCTTAGTCATTCTGCTATAATCACACTGTTAGCCACCCTTACACAACAGCGTTATTATTTCAAGTAGCTAGTTGCCCAGGCTTCATTTCACAAACTCTGCTTCCTGGAACAACCAGGTTCCAAGTATGATCTCTTACTCCACCTCCAGCTCCATCTTGCTTCTTTATAGGTTGTGAAATCATGAGCAGGCATCACTTACACACAGGCCTGCTGAAATGTCATGACCATTCAGCTCAAGGTTTAGGAGGGCTGACCTTGGCAGGACTGGCCACAACCTGATGAAGATGAGTAAGGGCCTACCTATCCTCAAAAACCTTACCATAGATGACAGGTATCTGCCTAGAATAAGATAAATGCTGTGAAACAGGAGGAGATAACCTGATTGGGGTATCAGGACAAGCTTATGGAAGAGATACTTTGAAAGGGGATACAATTTCAATAGGCAGAGACAGAAGAGGTAAGGGGGTTTCCAAATTGAAACTAATGGTTGAGCAACAATGCTGGGACAGAAAAGTATTGTCCAGGGACTATTGAGATACTTCTCTTGAGTTAGTTTCTGGGTTGGGCAGAGTTGGGGAGGTACTCTTAGGTGATTGGGTATGAGAAATTTGCCCTCATGACAACTTACCTTTTTAAGGAGGAACCAGTCATTATATTGAATGGATTTAGCTTTGTTGTTCCTGATGATTCTTTTGTTTCTGTGTTCAGTTATGTGACTCAACTTCCTTTTGATCTGAGCCTTCCTCATTCTGTGGGTCTTTTTCTGCAGCCTCTAAGCAAAAATGCCATAATTTTGGTTGATAATATTTGTGGTTGGAGGTAAAATTGAGTTGCAATTTATGGGAGCTTCCCTGAAAGTCTTGGGGCTGAGCCTTATAAAAATAACATGCCTTCTTATTAATTTTGTGTCATTTTATAATTGGGATAATTTATTGCTGGTGGGCAATTTTCTATAATTGAAATCTGCTTGTGGGGCCAAATAATTTTTGATGCCTAATTTTAGCCACTGATACATAATAATGGTCAATAATATCCCAAGCTAGAATGTGTTTATGCTTTAGCTTCACCATGATTTTCTAGATTGTGCTTGATTATGTATCTGGAGCATTCCAGAAATCAGGAACCACATGATGATCTGTTATTACACCTCTTATTTAAAATATTGGGGGATGGGGATGAAAACAGGTTGGGGGTGCAGAGAGCACAACACACTATGGTGGAGGACTGTGGATGCTTTGGTGATGGGAGAGCTATAGTGACTACACCTGGGGGAAGAAATCCTATATTGTCAGATTAACAAGGATGTAAAACAATGGTACTTAATTAATAAAAAAATAAATACAATAAATAATTAAATAAGAGACTTAAGGGCTATGACAATAAAAAAGATGAAAATATTTGCTTTAGAGTTACTTTACATTCCCATTATGCCTTAAATGAGTGAATTGTTCTTCAAACAAAAATATTTGGGGGAGACACAAAATAATATTTCATGCTCTATCTTCTATTAAATATTTTTCCAGTTGTATTGAGAAATAATTGACACATACCACTATGTTAGTTAAAGGTGTACAATGTGATGGTTTGATTTACATATATATGAGATAGGTTTAGTTAATATCCACCATGTCATATAAATACCATAAAAAGAAAAACAATTTTCTCCATGAGATGTGACTCTTAAGATCTACTCTACTTAGGATATATAGGAAGTTTTAAGAGG
This sequence comes from Scalopus aquaticus, assembly GCA_004024925.1. Classification (NCBI taxonomy): domain Eukaryota; kingdom Metazoa; phylum Chordata; class Mammalia; order Eulipotyphla; family Talpidae; genus Scalopus; species Scalopus aquaticus. Next base: position 15,632 of record PVIJ01012548.1, read on the forward strand.
TTTCTTATTTTTCATGCAGTAGTTCTAACTGTAGTCATCATGTGTACATTAGGTTACTAGTACTTATTTATCTTGTAACTGGAAGTTTGTACCTTTTGACTGCTTTCATCCAGTTCTGTCCCACTGCAACTGGTAACCACAAATCTGATATCTTTCTATGAGCTTGGTTTCTGTTTATATTTTTTGTCTTTTTTTTCATTCCACATATAAGTGAACTCATATAGTATTTGTCTTTTGCCGTGTGACTGACTTCACATAGCGTAATGCCGTCAAGTTCTATCCATGCTTTCACAAATGATAGGATGTCTTCAATTTTTATGACTGAATAATATTCCATTTCAATATGACTGAATATATATCTGTATACACATATCTATGTATATAGATATATACACGTATAAACACACAGACACATCCCTTCTCCCTTTTTTATCCATTCATCTACCAAGGGACACATATCTTTCCCCATATCTTGCCTATTGTAAATAATTTATCACTATTTAAGTCTAAAAGGCCTACAGATGGAGGAAGGAAGATATGTTCATGATAAGCTGCTGAATTGTGACACACAGACACAGCTAACAGCCTCAGGTTCTGGGCCCAAATGAAGGAGGAAGATGCGTTCCGTTCGGTTAGGTCGAATGTGTAGAACTCGCGTGAGACAGCCTTGTTGTGCTTTGCTCAGGATTGCGTAGCCTTCTCCTTTATCCCTTTAGAAACTTCTGGGTCACTCAAGGACTGTTCATATTTCAATGGGTATTTCTTGGCACCTGAATGTTTCAGGTTTACATGCTGCTTTCTGCAGTTGGCAAGGCAGGCTGCCAATTGCTGCCCAGTTTGGTTATCATTGCTTGGAAATTACATTTGCTTTCTTGCGGCCCAGTGGGTATCCCATTGCTTTTGTGCCATGCTATGAACCTTGCATCAGGTAGATGTGCAATACAATGAAATATTTAGCATGTCCTTGAATAGGTTACCAGATGATGGGAACCAGCCATACTGGTTGCTAGCTACTGATTACAGAAAACACTATGTGCTTTGGATACCAGATGGATTGGAGGCAAAGTTGACACTCTGTGAGAAAGTCTGTCAAAGGTTAACCACATTTTCACTTAATGGGACTGATGCTGGGTGCCAGGGAGCAATATTGATGCAATATTTTGAAAAAAAAATGACACTGATGCAAAAAATCCACAATTAGCAAAGTATCAAAAGTTTAAATAGAGACAACATCAGTATTCCTGACTCTTTCCTTTGCCTCTGATTCCATTATGACTTGGCAGGGAGTGTCATTTGTGTAAAAGCTATGGGGGGGCTAGGAGGATGCAGGTGGAGGCATATGGAGGAAACACCGAATGCAGAGTCTACCTTCCTGCAGTCCCAGCTTCTTGTGAAAGGAAATTAAGTGGAAGCATGGTCTGTCTAGAGGCTCTCAGGTTGAGGTTTTTTGTTTTATTTATTGTTAAAGATGGAAGAGACTTGAACTTTCTTACACGCAAAAGGGAGATGTCCCTGTAGGTAGACAGAGTTTGATTGAAAAGTAGTTCTAGGGGCTCATGGAGGTGGGAAGGTAGGGGGCGTGGTTGGCCCTGCAAGCCGGAGGAACAGGAGGTGCCAACCCTGGCAGTGGGAGGGAGGAAGGTTGCAGGAGCTCACGCTGCATAAAGGGCAAGGTCATTGATGAGAAATGGCACCAGTGGGTGACATTAGGGTGAAGAACGCTGAGATGGAAAGGAGCTGAAGGCCACATAAAAGCAATTGCCAACCAGCAGAAAGGGGCCGGCTGAGGTTGAAAACAAAGGTGTGGTGTGATCTACCTCCCACTTCAGCAGGACTCAGGATGTTTTAATGGGGGATATTCTCCATTTGAGGATTGGCTGCTGGGGTGACCAACCATCCTGGTTTGCTTGGGACTGAGGGGTTTTTCTGGGACATTGAACTTTCAGTGCTAAAACTGGAATGTCCTGACAATTCAGGGCCAGTTAGTTAACCAAAGTGTTACAGAACGGTTGGCAGGTGGCAAAAGGGAAAGAGAATTCACAATGCTGGCCAGAGATTTGCAGCAGATATTCTAGGTTCAGTAGGGGGAGAAGAGAAAGTAAGACCATTACCTTATAGTAACTTGTGAGACTTCATTCATTTTATCAGTACTATTGAGCGCCTGTTGAGTCAAGCACTGAGGTGTATGCAGAGGATTAAACACAGGGAAGATATAGATGCTCTTAGGGGATATCCCTCTCTGGTGGCTGTGGTCAGTTGGTGCTCTGGGAAATTACAAACTGCATTTCCCAGAGGGCTTTCCAACTTGGGGGTAAATTTAGTTCTGCAATTAGAAGTGAGGTAGAGAGATTTTCTGCTTTTCTTAATTTCTGCTGAGAAGCATGGTGGTGGTGACATGGGGCTTGGGCAGGACAGTGAGTGCCCTGTATCACCAGCTTTAGAGGTGAGGGGGTGGGCAGGTGTGGTGGTGGTTGGATTGCTTTTTGATTTCTGGCTCCTGGCATGCAGGTTTTGTTCGGCTCAGTGGCGTCTCCCAGTTCCCCACTGTCCTGAGGCAAGGTCTCTCTGGGAGCTCTGAGTCCCAAAAGCCCAGTCAAAAGCCTCTCCTGCCAGCCCTTGTGGCAGTTTTGTGAGTGTCCCTGTTAAGTGCATCTCCACTGAAAGTACCTGGAGTGGTTTCTATTGGTTTTGAGAGGTTTCTGTTCCATTGGGAGTGGAATCTGAATTTCTATCATGGAAATTAATCTGATGATTGACATTAGCTTTGTTTTAGCTTTTTAAATGATAATTTGCAATAGTCTAAACTTCTCAAGAAATGAAACCGGAACTAAGGTTCTAGTTATTCCTGATTATGAAAAGTGGGAACATTTTGTACCGATGTAGAAATCTTGTGTGGGTGTGGAAAAGAAGAGGAAATATAATGATTACATTGAAAAAGCACTTGACAGTAAAGGGGGATTTCTCAAAAATGCTGGAAAACACACACAGATGCCAGTTTGTCTGGCTAGGGAAGTTGCTTGGCTTTAAATAGTGGAGTAAAATGAAACTAAAAAATACTGATCAATCTGGGGGACTGGATATTTGAATGCAAGACAAAAGATTTGTGCTTGGATGGCCCCTTTGTTCTTTGCCTGAGTGAAGTGACATTAAGTGTCTTCAGAGGAAGTGATTGGAGTGAGGGGAGCTTGGTGGCTCAGGTAGAATGGGGTTGGTAATTGGGGGGCACTGTCCTTTTAAGACCTCAATCTACCTGCCACTCTCATCTCCACCCTCTCCACCCATCTTTTAAACCATGTTAAATAAAATCTGATCTGTTCCTTTTAGGATAACTTTGGGATGCCACTAAGCTTTCTTGTTCTAAGGTTTTGTCTATATATATACCAAAGAAGCTCTAAAAGCATTATGAATTATGTAAGATTGTTTCTATGTGGCATGCTCTATTTTTTTCCTTGTACTTGTGCTAGCTCTGTCCTCCAGTGCAATGTTGAAGGATTAGAAGGAATAATCATACAAATTTTTGTCTTGAGCCTGATTTTTTTACATTAGTCTTTACTTTTAAATAATTCTCAGTATACCAAGTAATAACATGTAATGAGTTCTTGAATTCTATCATCTAGTAATTTTGATTAAGAGAAACCAAAAGCAGCCCAAACAATTATTCTAGTATTCATTGTTCTAATCCTTAGCCAGAAAGGACTGCTTTAAGGCTGGCTGCTGTTTTATAGAGGTTACAAATAACTATTTACTGCTTTTTCTTTTTTCCCTTCTCTATTCTTTGTCACTTCTATTTAGTAGTAGTTTTTTCCCCTCCTTATTTTCAGTTTCAGACGTGGCAAAGAGTGATGATAGCCAACTAACATTAAAACCCTTATTGACAACATCTATCTCCTTTTCCACTGACCCCAAAAGGACTCATTTTGTGTGCTTTCTTTTTTTAATATACCACTACCAAGTCTGGGTCTGTAACAGGGTGGTCCCCGGGAAAAGGGGAGGTTCCAGGTTCCCTGCCCACCCAAAGGTGAGTGGAGGTGGGCAGGGAGAAGGGAAGCTGGAGAGGAGACCAGAAGGAAGGAAGCAGGATGGAGAGCCAGAGGGGACCTGAAGGAGGCACAAGGAGCAGGGAGACATGTGAAGAAGCTGCTCTGGCTTCTTGTTCCTGGACTGGTTGAAACAGATGTGGGTGAGAGACCCATGGGGAGGTTAACAATGGCAACTTTTATCTTGATTTTGATTTTGCTCTTTTCCTCCCAGACTTGTCCGACTGTTTCTGATCCTTTTCTATTGGGTACCCGCCGGAAGGTGCTTTAGACTTGTGGCAGGCTTTCAGGCCTTGCTTTGGGCCAATCTTGTTTGGGTGAACTTTTACTCACTAGGGGATGGGTAACTTTGGGTGCTTGATTTGAAAACTGTATTCTTTGTCTTTTCTGTATTGCACACTAATTGTATTAAAGTTTGTTTCCACTAAAGGTCTTACATGTATGTCTCGATGTGGCGGATGGCAGAACCTATTTAGAGTAGGCAGGTTTGGGGGTTCTGGGGTGCTCCTCTCGCTGCCCTGTAACAGATTGAGGGGGGTAGGGGTAAGAGAGATGAAGGGGAAGAATCTAGGAGGCTAGAAGAGGAGGAATTCTACAAGCTGTAGTAAGAATGAGCCGAATTTCATTTTTAAAAGGGGGGACTGGTGTAGTATTGATACAGTAATGAGGATACACAGTTGAATCCCATGAGCATGACTGAGGCTTTCCCTGTGTTTGATATCACAGTGAAAGCCATAAAAGATGTAGTAAGTCAAAGCTGAATACAGTTCAATCTACTTGATAAGGCAAGATGGTGCAAGAAGTCATTTAAATTAAAAGTGCCCTGTTCTACATAAATGGCTAGCAGATACGGAAAACACCACAGTGATGAATCCACAGAGCTTCTTCATGTAGTTATCAAATATGTTGTTGAGTGGCACATTGTCAGGCACTGAAAAGGGGTGCCATAAGGGGCCACTCTTTTTTTTTTTAGGAACAAATGCTAGATTCAACTATCTCAGCTAAGTAGAGAATGTGCTCTTCTGCTAGGTTGCCAACCCTAATTCACTTTGTCTTAAAATATGTATGGGCTGTCTGTAGTAGCTACAGCAATGATGTTTTTCTCGGGATGTCAGGCTGGACGCCAGACGGCCTCGCAGTCCAGGCTGTCATCACTTATTATTGCATCATGCTTTCGCTTGCCACCTGCTCAGACTTTGCATGGCTTCAGAATTGTGTGAGATTTATCATTTTCTGGAGATGCTTCTAGGTTATATTTCACTTTGGGTCTCTGTCAAACATTCTGAAGAAATGATTGTATGATCCAGTCCTAACAACACTGTCAGATCCATTCCAGCAATGTTCAAATTTGGCAAATATGCAGAATTTCATCCCTGTTCCTCTGGAAGTAGATCTGGAAGGTGGTCCTCTTCTGGCTCTCCTCTACAGGGCTGACTTTTTAAGGGAATATGTCTAACATGCACCATTAAGTATAATATTTGCTATAGACTTTCCTTCTAGTAATTACTATTTAACTGCTTATATGCTACGCATCTGATATATGTTTGTAAATCGCTATTTTGCAAGATAAACTCCCTTGCTTTTAATGCAGAAATCAGTTTTTTAGCAGACTCACACCTTTATTATATTAAATCACACTATTCATGAATAAGGTAAAGCTTTCCACTTACCAAGGTCATTATTATCTTTCTTTTTTTTTTTTCTTTTTTTTTTAAATTTATTTATTTATACATACAGCTGGGGTACAGGCCAGAGGTGTGGGGTGGCGAGAGGGTTCACCAGAGACAGAGTGGGGAGCAGAACAGGCAGATCAGAAATACACTGCTGAGGGGAGCAGCGGGCGAGGCAGGAGAGGTCTGCCGCGCCATGTGGGATTCTCCCCGGCCGGGCGTCGAGCTCGCATCGCTGCTGCCGACAGCTCCACAGCACAGCGCCTAACCGCTGCGCCACCAGGGAGGCCCCCATTATTATCTTTCTAATAATATCTTTAGTTTGTTTTTCCTGTTAATGTCTGGCATCATTTGTTAGAATCGTTTCTGCATGTTACCTATTTTGATGCTTTTACATATGGTAAATCTTCAATTTGTTTTTTTGCTATTTCTTCTTTTAGCTTCCTACAGTTTCCCTTACTTTCTTACATGCTCAGCTATGTATTTGAGCAAATGTTTATATTTTTTTAAAGATTTATTTATTTATGCATACAAGCTGGGGTACAGGCCAAAGGCGTGGGGTGGCGAGAGGATTCACCAGAGATAGAGTGGGGAGCAGCACAGGCAGATCAACGGAAATACACTGCTGAGGGGAGCAGCAGGCGAGGCAGGAGAAGAGGTCCCCCGCGCCATCTGGGAATCTCCTCAGCCTGGCTTCAAACTCGGACAGCTCTACAGCAGCGCTTAACCGCTGCGCCACAGGGAGGCCCAAATGTTTGTTTTATTGAGCATCTCAATGTGTATTACAGCCAGAGTTTCTTTCCAGATAATCCAGTATAGGGTTTCTCAACTTTGGCACTGGTGTTTTGAGCTGGATAATTTTTTGTTTTGGGGAGCATGCATTCTGGGGTGTTCAGAAGCATCCCTTGCCTCTCTCCTCCAGATTCTAAGAGCAGCATGTTGTTAGATGGACAAAAACATCTCCAGATACTATCAAATGTCCCAAGGGAGGCAAAAATCACCCCGGATTATGAACCATTAATTTGACGTATCACATTGCAGATACTTTCCTTGTCTTCTAGAATGCTCTAAAATACTTATTTTAAACTTTCAGATATAGGTTCCTTGCATGTGAGTTTTATTGTTTTGCCTATCACTGTCATGGTTACTTTTATTTTCATGTATGGTTAATTTTAAGCATTAGCTCACCTCCTGCATAAGGGTGTCTCCCGCACCCTGGGTTGGGAAACGACCTTATGGGGTAGTTTTGAGTCTTCCTCTGAAGACCTTATGGGCTTCCCTAGTCTGAGTAATTTTTGCTATTTTTGTTGGTGCTTAAAAGAAACAAAGCAGTGATTTTTTGGTTCCTAACCCTACTTCTCCCTTCTTTGCTTCCCTTTCTCTCATGCTCTCCCCTTTCTGTCATCTCTAGCCAGAGTTCACTGCCTCCAACACCTCTAAATGATGGTATTTTGCTGCCCCTGGTTGGCCTGGCTCAGCACGGGATCTGTAGTTTTCCTTTTGGTATTTTCTCTGAACATGCCAGAAGCTACCACTGAGTAATGTGGATTTTGCTGCCAAGTCTACCTCCATTAGTACAGAGGGAAGAGAGCGAGCCAGTTCTCTTGCCGAGTGCTTGTGACTGTCAGGAAGCAGTCTTGGGTGTAATGGTTGGTAGATGTTTTTTAAAAATGATGACCTGATTTTGTTAATTTTTGGTGACACTGTTATATCATTGATGCTTATGAATTATAAAAGCTAGATTATTGTTTTTAAATATAGGGAACTAAACATTTCATGATGTGACTTTCATTGACTAGAAAAAGAACTGGGGTGCAGACATCCCCCTGCTCCCTTGCAGAGCATTTCAATAAGTCTTCCTTTTCTGTTAAAAAGGCACATTTTAACATGTTCCTTTAACATGTGAAAAAATGAAAAATGAAAAAGAACTGGAAACTAGTGGCTAGGTTAAAGTACTGTTTGCTTATAAATGGAGTATAGACTTAGGCTTTCCAGAACACATAAAATTAGTATTCAGTTTTCAGATAAAAAAAAAAAAAGTTGTCTCTGTAGCAGTTTTTCTATTTTTATTGAGCAATCATTGAGAAGAGCGAGGTGAAAGGTATAACTTAATAGTCTACTTTAAAATATCTTATATTGAAAAAATTGAAAAAGTTAAAAATAAATGTAATTTTGTTACCTTTAGTCACTAAAGTACTCATTAATATTTTTACTGATGAGAAACTCTGGATCTAGGAAAATCCTCCCCTAAGAAATAGAGGAACGAATTCTCGTTGACAACAAGAACTGTTTAATATCCCATATATCCCTTTTTGCTTTTACTGACAGGAAGCTCAGGAACAAATTCACAGTTAAGTTCTTTCTGGCCTGCATATTTGTATTGTATTCTCTTACCTCTATCCTGCTTTGATTTTCTAACCTAATTTACCCACTTTGTTCTCATATAAAATTTTTCTACTTCTGTATGTTTACCATATGTAAAATGTTTAAATTTTTTTGTGGGCTGAGGTTGTATATTAATAAATGAAATAGATGCGGTGTTTCTTTCACTAAATATAGTTGGATAGATATATAAATATACTTGTACACAAATAAATAGGTAGCAACAGTTAGCAGCTTACAGGTGGGTCATGTTTCTAATTATTTCTTGTTAAGATTAGCTTTTAGCCTGAAATGTTCTCTGACATAAACAGATAAGGTACTCTTGTAGAACAGAAGAGCTTTTTAACATAAAGCATAGCTATGAAAATTTCAAGTACTTGGTGACTTCATTTGCAACTTAAATTTGGAAAGAAAATAGCTTGAGTTCCAGTGGAAGAAGTTACCCACAGCACTTCCCCACCGCTCCTGCCTGGGTTCCCTGGCGGAACTGAGGTCTTTCCCCAGATCTTCTGTTCTGCCTCCTTTCTTCAGCTGACACCATCTGACAATCATCCAGTGATGCTTGCTGCCCTCAGGCAGTGTCCTGAGAGGCAGGGACCTCTGCACTCAGGGTCTGATTTGGAGGTCACCACTAGATAAGACCTTTGTTCAGCTGTGGTGGCAGGTCCTATAAGCATGCCTGATGAAGCTGTTAAAAGGGCTCTGGACTTTGGGAGGATGGCAACAGAGGTTTCTGCTAACAGATGTGAAGGAGGAAACAACTGAAAAAAAGGGGAAGGGTGAGGGACCGAAACCTCCTGTCATTTTTGATACCTTGCAGAAGGTCACTTAGTGCTAAGACCTGTATTTGTTCAAGGCTACTAGGGGAAAGGCCCTGAGTGGGAGTTAACCCCTCTGACATCAGTTTCTCTTTCTGCTCAGCTCTTTAGTCATTTGGACATTTTCCTCCCCCAAGTTCACTCATTTACCACTTAGTCCACCTAGTTATAATTTTCCCCTTACCGTATTTTACATTTTGGCCAATTCTGATAAAGCCTGTGGGATTTTTTGGTGATAATTTGTCTTTGGTTTCATTTCCTTTAAAATGTAGGTTATTCATTGTCTGCTTACTTGGTGAATTAGTTGCTTTGTCTGCTGATTCTCCCTGTCTGGAGATTTAACAGTGTGAACTTAAGCTATTAAGTTAGAAACCAGCAAGAGAAGAGCCTATAGTTTGAATTTTAGGCATTCGTTACTTCAATAGAGGATTTTAAAAAGTACCCTTTTAACCACAGAACTCCTTTCTTGGAAAGAATTCTCAAAGAAATGAAGACAGCCAGCAGCAATGAAGTTGGTAGCCTGCCGGCCTTCTGTTGACTGGACTGGAGTTTTATTCCTGCATTTCCTGGGAATGACACTGCCCAGGATGTCCGCGGAGGTCATCCACCAGGTTGAGGAGGCCCTTGATGAAGACGAGAAGGAGATGCTACTTTTCTTGTGTCGGGATGTTGCTGCAGATGCAGCGCCACCGAATGTCAGGGACCTTCTGGACGCTTTAAGTGAGAGGGGCAAGCTGTCTGCGGCGGACTTGGCTGAGCTGCTCTACAGAGTGAGGCGGTTTGACTTGCTTAAGCGGATATTGAAGCTGGACAAAAAGGCAGTGGAGGCCCATCTGCTCAGACACCCCCGTCTTGTTTCGGACTACAGGTAATTCGTTGGTTTTGGATTAGAGGTAATTCCTCAGCCTAGACCAGTGGGAGGGAGTGAGAAGGCCCAGACTTCTGAACAATGGAAATGAGCACAGGGAAAAAAAGCGGCTACTTTTGCCTTCTCTACCCACTGATCCAACTCCAGTATGATGTTACTTCATTCCTTTGAACTCTGGATTGCAAGTAAACTGCTTGCTTAAAAGAATTGGATATATCATAATAAAAGTAGAAGGATGGGTGGCATGTATTTGTTTAATGAACAGAAAAAGAGAGGGGTGACTAAGAGCTAGTAATTCTTGCTGGCCTCTGTGAGATCTGCAGTGATCTTTGCTAGCTGATTTTCTGTGATGTCAGAGCCTGGCAATTTTCAGTACTGAGAAAGGAAATAACAAGTCTGATGGTGACCTTCCTGAGGTCTTTGTAGAACTCTGTAATCTCTTCTGCATCGTTGTATGTCTTTCCCCTCTGGGGAAATAAGTGGGGGAGACACCCTCTCTGTGTTTTTTTGTGCCCCTCACCCTACCCTGTTGGAAGCCCAAATTGAACATCTCTCCAATTAACCACTTTTCGGCTCCTTTTAGTTGAGAGATGAATGGCTGCTGGAGTCCCCTTTAGTTCAGATAACAGAATAGCATAGTCTTCTTCCTCGTGTTCACATAGTGCTCTCCTGGAGGTTCAGGGGAGCACAAAGTTACCCTGAAGGGCTGTGTTACTGGGAAAAGAAGAGAACTTGTAACCTTAAATTAGTGGTTCTTTTTCTCTACACCACAGCCTTTAGTTATATTAATAGTGCTTATTTGGAGATGATGTGTATTATTAAGAACTATGTTAAAGACAGTTAAAAGCAGTGTGGGCCTAGGAATGGGTTTGAGACTTGGGGTCTGTAGGCTTCATAATCACCAGTTACAGGCCTCTTACATAGACTGAGCTCATTACTGAACTTTGTTTGGGCCTTTGTTGTCCTGCTTATAAAATTAAGAATAATAGTAACTGATTTCACAAGTTTGTTTGTTGAGGCTCTATTGTGATAATTTAACATGCAAATTATTTTTGAAAACTGTGAAGCACTCTACAAATGCAAGGAGCTATTACTATTGTTTTTCTTGAGCATCATCCACCTCTCCAACCATCATGTAATGTCAGTCATCTTAAAATTTCTGGTAAGGCACTGACTGGATTTCAGGAATACATTAGGGCACTCTGTCCACTTCCAGTCTCCTTGCTGTAGTGAGTGGTGGCAATTCCTCAGGGCCTCAGAGCAGAGGCTGGGCAGTGGGTACTAGATTCATCTCTTCACCTATTCAGTGGGCTTTGTTGTGGGTTGACATAGGCCAGATGTTTGGTAAGCACTAGAGCAAAGTGAATAAAAAATCCTCCGTCCTCCAGCATCTGAGAGTCTAATTGGGAAATCAGCCTGCTGAACAATGACAATGTCAAGGGAGTAATGCAAACCATGAGGTGTCCTGGGTGCCCTGACAAAAGCATGATGGTAGCTCCAACTGGACCAGAGGTGACTGAGTCAGTAGGTGCTTTGCACACAAAGACATCCATAGTCACAAGCCCCAGGAGGCCCTTTGCCCTCTGAGTTAGGGAGGGGCTAGGATACAGTGCTTTAGAATCTTATGAATCAAAGTAGGGTCCTTGGATCAGCAGCATCAATATCGCCTGGGAACTTGTTAAACAGATAAGATCACTTTGCATTTTATTTCTGGTCTTTTTAGTCATTCAGGTACTTCACTTCTTTCATTATAACTTCAGGGGAAGCTAGGGGATTCTTTAGGGAAGTTTTTATTCTCTGAGTTGTTTCCAGAATAGTTAGTTGGAAAGAAAGGTACTGTCTCCCATTGAAAATTGGGGAAAGGATGAGTTCCCTTAAGATCTCTTCCCTGGAGGCCTCTCTGATGGCCTGAGGTGAAGTCTCAGCGCTATCTCCACTACAGCCTGGGTTCAATCCGCCTGGGACCTGGCCCGCATAGGCACAGCAGACCTCTCCAGTCTCGTCTGCTGTTCCCTTGGCAGTGTATTCCAGTAAATCTGCCTGTTCTGATCCCCACTCTGTCTCTGGTGGATCCTCTCACCCCCACACCTCTGGCCTACACCCCAGCTCTTCTATACAATAAATAAATATTTAAACCTAAAAAAAAAAAAAAAAAGATCTCGGGGCCTCCCCGGTGGCGCAGCGGTTGAGTACTGCGCTGTGGAGCTGTGACGTGAGTTCAATGCCCGGCCAGGGAGAATCCCACATGGTGGGGCAGACCTCTCCTGCCTCGCCCGCTGCTCCCCTCAGCAGTGTACTTCTGATCTGCCTGTTCTGCTCCCCACTCTGTCTCTGGTGAACCTTCTCGCCACCCCACGCCTCTGGCCTGTACCCCAGCTTGTATGTTTAAAAAAAAAAAAGATCTCTTCCTGGGGTGGTCTAGGCTTTCTGTTTTATGATGGAAGAAGGGGGACATATTCAAATGGGGGCAAGAACTAGTCTTTAACTAATTATTAGCAGAGCGGAGTCATAGGCTCTTGGTGTTCTCATTAGGCCTGCTACCTGAAATTCCTAAAGAAACTTGTCTTGTTTACAGGGTGCTGATGACAGAAATTGGTGATGGTTTGGATAAATCTGATGTGTCCTCATTAATTTTCCTCATGAGAGATTATATGGGCCGAGGCAAGATGGCCAAGGACAAGGTAAGTTTTGTTTTTCTTGGTTCATGTTTCCAAGAGTCTATCAGAAGTTGAGGGATGTTTTCTACTGTTTGGAGGGCGGGGAGCACTTGAGCAAGGAGGCCCAGCCTAGTGATAAAGGCAGAAAGTGAGAAGAGTACAAGTTTTTTCATAATGTTATTGATGGGAAAAGAATTGGTTTATAAATTGAGAGGAAATAGGGTGATGTCTTCTGGTGTGGCTGTGGGTGTTTCTTTCCTCCTCATATTTTATCCTGTATTTGTGTAAAATTCATAGGTTTGGCTTATATTAGTTTCTCACCCTGATTTGACAGCTCCTCTGGGTAGGTTAGAAAGTCCCTTTCTGCTCGTGCTAGTCCACTCTCAACTTGCTTTCCTACTGCCACCTCTTTGTCCTCAACTAGTTCAAGGTCAGTGTGGCGCCGTTAGGCTGCCTGTGGAGATGGAGTGGGGAAGATCCTCATGCCCTCCCTATCTGAGGAGCGGCAAAAGCAGAGATTTGGGGTTGAAAACTAGGTAGGGGTGAAGATCTGAGGGAAGCTACGATTGCTGGAAAAGAACCTAAATTCCAGCTGATCCTATATGGTACTGCTGACCTAGGGACAGGGCAGAAAACCTCAGATTTTCTGCTACTGTACATGATGCTTTTTTAAAAGGACCTGCCTCTCAGGACTCTGGCAAGTCATTGCTTGAGAATTTCCACACGTTCTTAATGATCATAGTTTTGTTTCTGAAATTTGGAAATATAGGGTCACTAGAGAACCCCACTATCAACTGCAAAGTGAGAAAGAAAATGAAATAGTGACTTTTTTTGATATCTTTTAACCAGCTATCTTTTGATTACTTACATAGATTTGGTTATAATTCTTATTTAAGAAAATAAAGATATAGCACTTCACTAACCCACAGTTAAACAGAAGAGAGAAATAAAAGCAGAGCAAAGCTGACCTCTGAACACAGTTCTTTCACAGCCTTGGGCTCTGGGCTGAGCAAGTAGCGAAATGCCCTGCCCCTGTCATGTTGCCACCCACCCCCCTCAGTCAGAATGAGTTAGAATGTCCAGCATGAAAGCTATTTTAGGAACTTAAAAACCACCTCTGGTTTTTTTTTTTTTGTTTTTTTTTTTTTAGTAGAAACTCACCCCGAGCCATTTTCTCTCTTCCTTTTTTAGGAAAGTCCTCAGAGTTTTTCAGTATAACACCAACCTGGCTTTTTTGAAAGAGAATGAGTGCAGGAAGATTTTATTTTTAGGCCTGCTCTCTCATAATACACCCTGGTGACACAAAAGCGTTCACAGGTCTATTCCCAACCTAGGCACAGCTTGCCCTCCGAAACACTTATCTCTGCCTCTTTTCTGAGTACAACCCCAGAGTGTAATTTGCTGTTGGCCTTGGAGGAACTGTGACACCGGTTTAGTCACTAGCAGCCACAGAAGAGTTCCTCTTGTCATATTTTCTTGCTGATATAAATGACATGGTCTGAGGTTTGCACTTGGGGATGAGTAGTCAGCCCTGCTAACATTTTTTCCTTTTTGGTGGCTCTCTTAGAGTTTCTTGGATCTTGTGATTGAATTGGAAAAACTAAACCTGCTTGCTCCGGATCAATTGGACTTATTAGAAAAATGTTTAAAGAACATCCACAGAATAGACCTGAAGACAAAGATCCAGAATTACAAACAGTCTGGTAAGAAAAATATTGACCTCTCAGTGGCCTAAGAAAAGTACAGTGTATAGTCAGCCTGGTTAGTAAGGATTCATTTGTTGGATGGCTGGAGGGAAGCCCCCACTAGCCTGTGATAAGAGATCATAGCCCTTTACCGTCATACCCCAAATCTACTGACTTTATCACCCCATCCCCATGATGGCCATCTTAGCTCTTTGCAAAATGCCACCAAGGTAGATCTTAAAATTCCAGCCTTCAAAAGAGTCTGCAACCCCATTTTCTGCACAGGGCACACTGTAGACATTCAGGGTTTTTGCAACTGTGCCGAACTCTGCTGGCTTGTTCTAGTGTTTGGCCTTTCCACCACCAAACTCTGAGTGGCTGCTTTTCCTGGGGTCCCGTAATTGTCATGCACATGTCCTGAGTGTCACAAAACCTCATAGAAAAGACCTCCTTTTCTGCTGATACCCCCTTCCTAAAGGGGACAGACTCCATATTGGCCTTTCTCAGGCCACGCCCACTCTTGTCTTCTAGACGAGCTGTTAGCAGTCCACTGTCACCAGAGAATCACAGCTGAAAGGAATGGCGATGACCCAGTGACCTACACCCTCTCCTTAGTGACTAGTGAAAGGTCGAGAATAGGATTAGCATGTTTAGTTCATTAGTGATGTTGGTGGAAGAGTCAGCTGACTTGGTATATTTAATTCAGTAAGCTGGCTGGGAAGTTTTAGGGTATTTTGAAAGCTAATGATTGACTTTGAACTGAGACATTGTTGAAGATTTGTTTGGTATTAATTTGTAAATCTTAACTTAGTACCTCTCTTCTGCTTCTAGTTCAAAGAACAGGAAACAGTTATATAAATGCTCTCCAGGCATCTCTCCCAAACTTGAGTCTTAAGGATCCTTCATATAACTTAAGGGTGAGTCTGGAGCAAATGTCTGGAATCCCAGCATGAAACAATCTCAGAACTTTGATAAAATGATATATGTTATTGCAGTAGCATGTGCTTTATTTGTGATCTGGAAAAAAAAATGTGATAGAAATGGAAATTTGTTTAAAAATATGTATAAATTATGATTATTATTTCACTGAGCAAATTTGGAAAATACAGGGAACTCTAAAAAATAATGTAAATTATTTCAAAATAAATATCCTTATATTTACCTTTCTGTGCACTTGCTTTTTATTGAGTTAATTTAATGATTTCAACACAAGCGTTTTTGTTACTGATTGAGTTGTATATATAAATATCAGAGCCACTTCTGGTTGTTGTAGAGACGATACAAGATATCATCAGATTAGTTCCTGGGTTACTTTTTATCTTGAGAACTAATCTTAGTGTGACCTCATCCTCCTCCTCACATAAAGGTATGTGGACATGGTAGTGAGGGCTTAGACCACAGTGCAATTTCAGGGTTAAATTATAAACGCTTTCATAAAAGCATGTGATGGAAACATTAACTACCCCCATAACAGAAAATAGTGGAGATTATGAGCCATGAAAGATGCCACTGAGAACAGAATTTCAGAGCTAAACTGAGTAGTAAGGATTATACTATCTGACCCTCTCTGAACAAATGAGGAAGCATTAAATACCGTCTACCTCTAACTATCCCCAGAACTGGACCCAGTCCATGCGCCTTTCTCTAGCCAGGATATATTTAATAAATTACATTTCAGTCCTGCCATAGCTTAGATAGATCTGTCATTTTTCCAAGAATCAAATATTTTCTTTTATTCTTCTGAATTGCTATGTTACCAAATTATGAGATGAAATTAAGATCTAGATCTAGATTTTCTGAGCTTTCTGTGCTATTATGTATCTAATATAAATTATACTGTTCCTTTTAGTTAAAGCCTGTCATAATTTTACTATTTATTGCTGTACATTTTGTTAATGAAAGTAATTGTATTCACTGTCAGTGTGAACACAGCCCTGTTGGGAAACCCATATGCTCTGTATATAAATTTCTCCTTATATTCTCTGTATTACTCTGTGACTCTGGTCATTCATTCATTTAGTAAGCAGGCATTGTAGCATATGAATTCGGTGAATTTCTCATAAGATTTAGGAGCTGCATACCTGAATGTTCACTCATACAAGGCCGCAAAAGTTTTAAATATTACAGTGACAGATGACACCAATATATTATAGAATAAATTGTATGACATTGCAATATAGTACTTTTGAAATCTAACTTTGATCTGATATTTTGTCTTTTTAATAGTATGTTAAAGTCAATGCACATCCCTTTGGGGTTCAAATTTAATATCATCGTCCTCTGACCGATTCATAGATGATTAGTGATAAAAGCAACTTACCCATTTTTTCTTGAATTGAAGCACACAGACTTACGTACAGACACAGTTTAATGAATAGTGTACTTCTCTCTTTTGGCTAGGATAGCTTCAGAGGAGAGCTGTCATTTGAGAGCTGAGCGTATCAGATGGTTGACAGTATGTGGTATGTGTACCTTACACAAGACCTGTCATCTGAGAAGAGAAAGGGTCAGTTCAGTCTTTCATTCTTTGATTAATCCCACTCTAGCCCTCAGAAGCTGTTATTAAGAATCCAGCCCACACGTGGCTATAGTAGCTAGGCAATTATAGAAAACAGTAACTGACCTTTTTAAAGCACTTCTGTGTGCCAGGCACTGGCCTGAGTACTTTATGTACATTTAATCTTTACGGAAAACTTATAAAGTAGGTACTTATATTATCCTTGTGAAAATAAAGCAACAGACATACTGAGGTTACATAACTTGCTCAAGGTTGTATCGCGAGTAAGTGGTAGAATCAGGATTCATGGCCCAGGTTATCTGGACTAGAACTTCCATTCTTGACCTTACCGTATATTACCTCTGTGTTAAATATCAATTTGAATGTGGATTGCTTGTTTCAGTAGCTTGTTTTAACTTGGAGCTTTTATAGCAATTCTGCTATACCACCACGTCTGACTTTACTAAGCTGCTTGAAACATTCAAATATACTAGTTCAATATGTTTACATGTTCATGTATTTTCACTTTTGAAAGAGTCACCTTGTTCTTTGACAATAGAATGTGGGATTTATGGCCTTAGTGGCTCCTGCTGTTCTTATTTATATCATTTAACTATGAATGTGGTATTTTTAGTTTTTCCTCAGTCCCATTGAGATATTTAAAGAGGTGTAATATAATGTGCCTCTGAAAAAACTAACAGAGAGTGTGGCCTTATTCTTTATATTTAAAGCTCCAGAATGGGAGAAGTAGAGAACAAAGACTCATTGTGGAACAACTTCAAAGTAAGACTACTTTTCTTTCTGTTCATTCTTTATAAATTCTCCACAGTTCAGGTACAAAACGCTGTAGTTTTAGAGCTGACCATTTCCTATATCTACATATTGCAATTCAATTTTCAAAAGAAAAAGCAATTAAAACTGAAAAAATGTATTCACTGGGATTTTTAGTTATCTGTGAAATTAGCTTATTTGAATTTAAATGCCTCTTACTCTACCAACTTCATCATCTTGGCTATGTTTTTAAGAGATGTGACATTTATACCCAGAATGAAATTATATTAATCTAGACATGCCAATGAGCCATGTTAAACTAGCAGGAATAAGTAAGGCTAATAAAAATCTTGTTTTATAGCCTATTTAATGAATCGGAATACTCTATAGATGATATCTCCTCGTCCCCTAAGATGAAAAAAATCACAACAAAAAACTAGTCATTTCCACCCATATGACCTCTTCACTTAAAAACCAACACTTGATCCATAACTTTTTTTTTTTCCTAAGCATGTTTCTTTTGCTTGTCTTATGTCCTTGAAATGAGGGCTGAGACTTGGTCTCATACCGCAGTGCAGGTGATTGGTTGTACATCAGAACTCCAGAAGGCAGGGCTTGGTAGGCAGGTAAGGAGGGCTCCTACTTGGATTGCCAAAATACAGGTAAAATTTTCTCTTAATTCCAAGTGTCAGAGATAGCCACCATTAATTTATAAACCTCAGGCCTTATTATATACATGTGTAAGTATATGCTTCTAGTTTCTTTCTAGTTTGGGGATGTTACAAACAATCATTTAGTATCATCCTTGATGTTTTTGCTCACTTACTCTATTATCTACTTAGCATAAACTTCTAGAAGCAGAACGTTGATTTAAAGGGTATTGCTAGTTTTAAGACAATTTCAAGTTATACAACAGTAGCATTTGAAAGTTCTCATTTTCCCTTACCAAACCTTACCAATACCAGCATTTTCTTTGCTTGTCTTTAGACATTATTTTTCAGTTGCCCACTAGATGCTGCTAGGCTGGCAAATCAGACAGATTGATAAGAGAAAAAGCCACCTAGAAGTTTAATAAGAATATACCTCCTGTATATATGGGAGAGACCCAGCATGATTGATTAACTCACCCATGAGGCTTTAGACTAGATTTTACATTGGAAGGACGAAGGATTGGGAGTGGTCATCTGGGTGCTTACTGGCGAAAAACCAAAGGTGTTTATTTGCCCTGGTTTCTCCATTGAAAAGAGATAAGGGATTAAGATCTTCTTGAAATAGATTCTTACAGAGAAGTTTCAATATTGACTTCAAAAGCAGTCTCCACTCAGCCTTCAGAGGTCCTCCCTAAAATCAAACTTCTACCAAAAAGACATATTTTGGGGTAACAGATTTTTTGCATTCTTATGGTAGGTGTTGGTGTATTCATCTTAGAAATTAACAACCCCCCCACCCTCCTTAGATTTCTGGAAGGAACTTGCCCAAGATCACAGAGCTCATCAGTGTTCGTTGGTGCTGGGTTTTAACCAACCCTTTGTGGCTTTGAAACTGTTTTTTCCACCTCCCTGGGCTAGCAAACTCATTTTTTTATCTGACAAATTGTCTTTAGCTTATCTGTGTATATGCAAGACTCACTGTACTGCCCATCTTGCTATTGACATTTTATTTTATGACCTCCCAATATCATTGAACTAAGAAAACATGGCCATCTGTTCCTTAGGGGGCGAGTCCATGTAAACATTCCCTTTTCTGCAATGTCTAAGGCACTATCCACTTGCAACACATATAGGGAAGCTATTGATGATGTTGTGGGTGAAGTTAGAGGATTCTCCCTATCAGGTTAAAATTTCACCAGTCACCTGGTCCTCACCTATTGTTCTGTAGGGCAAAGGAGAGTGTTCTTTCAATTGCTATTTAAGTAGTTTTTCTATATAACCCCATTTAGCATGAGAACTAGTGTTTTCTTATCAGTTAGATTATTTAGTGTGAGATTGGAAACTTGGGAGCTGAGTAAAATAAGAAAGAGGCTGTTGAAGAAAATAGCAGAAGTAAACCATTGTGATATAAAGAAACTGCCCAGCAGGAGAATTTAGTTCTCTTTCAGCTTTGTAAATGATTTAGCTCTCCTCTCCTTCCCCACAGGAGAACCAGTGAAGACATCTATTCAGGAATCAGGACCATTTCTGCCTCAGGTGCCTCAGGTATAGAATAAGTGATCTGATTTGTATTGTATTTTATGTATCTTTGGAGAACACTGATTCTTTAATAATGCTTGTGCATTAAAGACTCCTCTGTGATGAGAGCATACCCAAGCAGACTCTTCCCCTGAGAGCTCTTCCAAAAGAGAGCCTTGGCTATAGCAGAGTGGATTGGAACAGTGAACTTTGGAATGCAGGAGAATTCCAGAGTGGCATTCTTAGTGGGTGATTGCTGACCATATAAGTGGACAATGACAATGAACCTTGCCTTGTTCTGCCTTTTTTTTTTTTTTGGATTGCTGCCCCTTTTCTCTGTAAAGAGAGGCAATAAAGATCTCCTTTTGTGCTGGGGTAGAAAGAATTAGCTTGTGCCACCTCTGGTTACTGTGGAAACTAAGACCCATTTTTTTCTCCCAGTTTCAAATTATCATTCTGTAAAACTAAGGCATGTGTAGGAGACTAAAATTTTAATTAAAATGAATAGAAACTGAAAGAGCTTATTTGTCTTAAGCACATCCCTGTAATGGAGGAAAAATGTGTTACTAAAAGGAAGTCAGCCTTGATAATATCAGATCGTGTCTATTGAATGACTCACTTCTCAAAGAGATGTTTAAGGAAATCTAAAAGAACAGATGACATTTGGGTGGGAACTTGCAGAAATAACAGTGTCCAGAGTCCTTAACAATTACCAATTTCCTTTCCAGAACATACCAGAGGAGAGATACAGGATGCAGAGCAAGCCCCTAGGCATCTGCCTGATCATCGACTGTATTGGCAATGACACAGGTAGGTGTGGCTGAGCCCATGTGAGATCCTCACACAGGCAAACTCTACTCATGACTGCTCAACAAGGTGCTGCCATAAGCCACCGCCGAAATGTGTGGTTTCACACAACGAGGGGTAGTTTCTCACTCATGTCACAGCCCAGGGTGGATTTTTGTGCCATGTGGTAACTCGGTGACTTCACTATCTGAGACCTCGGAGTCCTCTGCAGAATCCTCTGTATCTGACTGGTAGATGAGAGAAATGCATGGAAAAATACACTCAAGAGATTTTAGGGACCTGCCCTACAGGTGCAGTTCCTGTCCACCCATGTTCCAATGGTCAAACTCATTCCTGTGGCCCCACTTGATGCAGTGGACCAGGAACTTAGTCTGGCTGTGGGTGTCCTGCCTGTGCCAACATTGTTGGGATCTGAATTTCTTTTTCCCTTCAACAGTTGGATGTCTGACTCAAACTGAATTAGTCATTGGTGGTGCATCAAAAGAGAATGAGAAGAACCTAAGTCAGTGGAATAACATTATGTTTAATTATTTATCTCTTTTTTTAAAAAAAAAGATTTTTTAAAAGGTTATTTCCCCAGCTTTTCAGCTTCTCAACATTCTCTTAGAATGAGTCAGATCTTTTAGACTCATTTGAAATGTTACCATGGCAGTTTTATGGGGAGAGAATTTAAGAGGAGGTCATATTAGCAAATATTAGACTGAATTTCCCAGGATTTCAGATATGACCTCACTTTTCATGTCCTATTTTTGGTTAGATGTGAGAAATGTCTCCCCAGCTATAGATAAGTGTTCCTTCTTTTTTAGTCAGGAGTACTGTTTTGTGTTGGTCTCAGCCTATTTATATGACAGGACTGGCCCTTAGACTTCTTATGATTGCAAAATGCCCCTCAGCAAAAAGCATCAGGAGAGACACTCAGACCTGTCCCTTCAGACAGGCTACAAGGCAGGAACAAACAATCAGGGAAAAATAGAATTTTATCACTTATATTATAGTGGCAAGCTGAGGGGCACCCAGGGCCCCTAAACCTGTCTGCTTTAAATGGGTTCTGCTATCTTCAGTATAAAGACAGACATACTCCTAATGTGTAATACTTTCAATAGAAAAGAAGTTTAATACAATCAGTGTGCAATAGAGAAAGAGAAGAGAAAGAATATAGTTAAAATATTTAACTATTTTAAACTATATAGTTGAAACCCCAAAGCTACCCATCCCCTTGTGGGTAAATGCCCAGCCAAACAGGGTTGGCCCAAAGCAGGGCCACCGAGGCCCAAAGCTTGGCAGTCACCTTCTGGCAGGGACCCATAGAAGGGCCAGAAAGGGCCAGGCAACTCTGGAAGGAAAGGAGCAGTATCAAAATACAAGTCAAAATAAACGCTGCTGTTGTCAGTCTCCCCATCGTCTCTCACCCACATTTCTTTCAAGGGTCTCCTTCCATGTCTCCCAAGTTCAAGGCTGAGAAGCAAGCGTGACTTTTTCACATATTTCTGCTCCACCTCCCTCCAAATCTTCTAGTCTTCTTGCTGCTCAGCTCCACCCTTCCTCGGGTGGAACCTCCCCTTTCTATGGATATCACACTATTACTATGACAAGACGTGGAAATTGCACAGCACACATGGGTAACAGTGAGGTTGTAGGGAGAGATGAGAGAGAGAGAGAGAGATAAATGGAGGGAAGAGGGAGGGAGGGAGAGAAAGGGAGAAGGAGGTGGTATCTGGGGTTTTGCTTTTATTGGGACAGAGGGGTGAGGTGTGTCTTAGGGTTTCATGGGCTCACTCTATTGATGAATAAAAATCATAAGAACTGATATTTAAAGTTCAGGAAGAGAGACAAAAGAAGGAAAAAGAAACAAATCAGTCAGTTGACCAGTTCCCTAAAACAATCAGTATCTATAAAACAAGCCCCAGTGGGCAGAGGAAGGCTGGCCTTGTGTTTGAGGAGGCTCTTTGAATTAGATGCCCCTTTGATATGGCAGTCTGGGCAATCAAAACTTAAATTGGCACTTGCTTTACTTTCAACTCTGTGAACTTACAAGTGCCTATATAAAAATGGAGAAATATTTTCTCAATGGGTAACTTCCTGCTTTAAAAGAGGTGGTGTAACTGCTCTCTATTTTCGGTTATAATCCATTCTGTTTCATTCATCAGTAAATAGCTCTCAACCACATGTGGTGCAGGATGTGATCTGTTGTGAGAAGCACGAGGGAAACCCCATGACCAGTGAGCTTGTGCCTAAAATCCATGTCTGCTTGCCTCCTTGGCTGAGTTGTGGGCCTCTTACAGGCAGGATGTGTTTGTATTTTTCTTCCTTGTAGGAGCGTGGCCAGAGTTGGACTCTAGACCATGACTATAGATTTGAATCACTCTCTGCCACATCCTCGATTATGGCTTCAGTTACTTTTCCTAGCCTCTCTCTGCGACTGTTTCTCTTCTATAAAAAGGGTTAATAAACGGATCTGTCTCAGGATAATTGGAAGAAGTGAGTCCATACTTGTAAAAGACTTAGAACAGTGCTTGGATCACTGTAAGCACATACTAAATGTCAACTGACATTTTTTCTTTTTCTTTTTTTTTCATTTAATTTTACTTGCAACACCCAAAGCAAGGACTCACCAGGGCTTGATAGTTGGAATCTAATGCCAGACAAGTGAGGGACCAGAAAACTGGGTGCCTGAGACCTATGCTGGGTTCAAGGTGATGGGGCAGCCTGTAACTGACTGGAATGGAGGGGATAACCTGAGGAGGAGTGTAACTACTGGGGAGATACCCAGGTGGAAAAACGAGTGGGCCACACCTACCAGTCCTCAGTCTGAATGTGCTTGGCAGAGAGGAGACACAATACAAAAGTCAGGGTGAGGAAGGACAGGGGCTGGCACGACCTGCTAGGAGAGGAAGATGGGGGAGGGTAGGATTGACCCGTGCTTTCAGCCATGGACAAGCAGGAACTGGACTTGGGTGCATTGGTACATCTTCCTCCTTGACTCAAGCTCTCCCTGCCTCTAGAAACAAAATAAATAACTGGGCTTGTGGTCACTTATACATTTCCCAGGCTCAGGTGACTGATGGACAGGTAAGAAAGGAGACAGTGCCCTTTCACTCTCATCATGTGGTGGCTTCATGGGCGGAGGGTCCTGAATTCACTCGTACATCAGGCTGAGCCTGAGCGGCAGGCCAATGTTAGCCTCTTGGAAGTGGAAGACGTAGTCTCCTCCTCTCACTTTATGCCATCCCTCCAGGCCTCCAGTTCTTTATTTTCCAACTCCCTTCTTGGCAGTTTTCACCAGGAATCCTGCTTTGCTGTGTGATAGTCTTAATTATGTATGCACTCTTCATTTCATCATTTCATCTTAACAGCGTGAGGCATCTTCGGGAGTGCTTACGTGGGGTTTCCTCTGTCTCCTGCCTAGTTAACTTTGTCTCTTGGTTATATTGAACTTTTGTGTGGAGTGAGATGATAAATATTATTGCTGATTGAAACAAGGGCTGTTAAAGAAATTGACTAACTTGTGGGTGATCAAAGTTGTAAAATTTATTAAAAATCCACTATGTGCCAGGTTCTTTAATAAATCTTTTATGTGGATTCTCACTTAATCTTCATAAATAATTATGTACATAAATAGTTACATACTACCATCCCCATTTTCAAGACGAGTAAGCAGAGCCCAGTGAGCTCCCAGTAACTGTTCTGTAGTTCCTGACAGAGCTGGGATTTTAAGCTTGTCTCCAAAGCCTCTAGAGCCATTTTGCTTTATTCTAAGTTCTGTGAGGGCAGGGAGCTTGCCCATATCTTCTACTATATGCCTGGCATATGGGCATTTCAGAACAGTGCCAGGCATATCAAGGCTCAATAAATATTTGTTGGGTGAATGAATGAAAAGCAAACCTTTGCTGGTCTTGGTGTTTCTAAAACTGTTCCTTTGTATTTGTTGAATTTGGCAGACTCTCATCCCTACCTTCTCCTGTCCTTAAAAAAAAATCAGACTTTTATCCAAAGAGTGTGCAAGTCCCCCAAACACTTCTAGAGTTCTTTCTTTATCCAGTAAATGTTTTCTGAGCACCTGCTATCCGAGGTAGGTGTGCTTGGCCTGGTGAAGCACGTGTGGATACAGTGAGGGGGAGCCTGGGCTCAGAGTCTTGCTATGAACAAAGATAAGGTGGATTTTTGGTGTCTTTTTTTTTTTTTTTAAGATTTATTTATTTATGCACACAAGAGCTGGGGTGTAGGCCAGAGATGTGTGTGTGTGTGTGTGTAGGAAGGGGGTGGTGTGAGAGGATTCACCAGAGACAGAGTGGGGAGCAGAACAGGCGATCTTCTGAAATGCATTGCTGAGGGGAGCAGCAGGTAAGACAGGAGAGGTCTGCTGCACCATGTGGGAAGCTCCCTGGCTGGGGATTGAACTCATGCTGCAGTAGCTGTGGATAGCTTCATAGTGCTGAAACTTAATTAACCCCTTGCGCCACCAGGGAGGCCCCTGGGTGCCTTGTTTTTGAAAGAATCCTTATAGAGCTCAGTAACCTATTCGGGAGCAGGCATAGAGGCTTAAGAATTTGGGGCTAAATATGTCAGTCTGGTAGAATTAAGAAATGAGTCATTAGGGTTGTGCTGTCTGTCAGTAACCTAACAACGCCTTTGTCAGCCCATATTCTCAGGACCTGACAAAGCGCTGGACCTTTGATCTTGTTATGGATGGAGAAGCAAATGTCTCACATCCCAGACGGATGGACCCTGAGCCTTCACCTAAAGCACTGCATGATTTTAGGCTCCTAAAGAAAAGATAGTATTTGCCCATTTCTTCCTTGCTTTTATTAGAAGTTTGAAAAAATTTCCATACTTTTTAACCAGACTAAGACTTAAATTTTTTTTCTAGCAGATACTGCAAATTTTCTGCAACAGAAAGGTTAATCCAGAAGGAATTACTAGTAAACATTTGTGGTTTCAAAAGTGGTTCATCACTTCGAGTGTATATGGATTACCTTATTAAACCCTCTTGATTGGTCTATCGCAACAAATGAAAAGTCAGATATATAGCAGGTTGTCCCCACAGCCCACGCTCACTCACTATTCGTTTCTTCACCTCTTTCTCCTATCTGAGGACCTTTCTTTTGTCCTGTTTTGGGGACCCCAGCTTAAGTTATACCTTTTCCGCAGTCTCATCTCCCAGTGTCTGGGAAAGCACCCATCTTCCCTTCACCTACCACCTGTCTTGCCTACAGTTTGCTGTATTGGGCGACATGTCAATCGTTGTTTTATGCACATTTATAAACTTTGCTTCGCCAACAAGATAATAGGCTCCTTGAAGGACAGAACTATATACTTCATCTATATTCCCTTTTACATTGTTTTTATAATGCAGGAAGGGGAAACTGCAAAACATGAATTTTAGGGTCAAGTAAATTCTAGAAATGCTGAGTAATTTGTTCCTCTCTGAGATTTGCACTGCTTGTTGGCCTAAAGTCTCTGAGGAAATCTATTTTTGTCTTGTCCACTTTGTTTCCTATTCACTTTTGACTTCAGAATTCCCCTTTCTCAAGAATATCCTGCTCAACTGGAATTCCACGTGCATGCGCTCTGGTGACTAGAGTTGGGCTTATCAAAGGCCTCCAGTAGCGATTGTAAATGGGCCGATGAAGCCTCCCCTCTGACATATGCATTCCACGTATTTATTCATGTACCCCCTTTCATAAGCAGTGATAAAAGCACACTGTCTATGGGTAGTGCTGACTCTAGTTTTCGTGAATGTTCCTGTACTGACTGCTAGGCCAGGAGAACGCCCCTCTCATTTGGGGAAGTTGATTTTTAAAGAACAGTTGAACTTTACAGAGTTAGGTCTGGGTTGGGAATGGGGTTTTCAGGGTGGGTAAAAGAGAAGTGCAGCTTCTGCAGTTCATTGCAGGCTTATTCTCTGAACTCAGCACCTGAGTTTTTCTTCCCCAGTTTGCAGGAAAGACAGGACAGTGATTGTGAAACATATGACACAGAATTTGCCAGCTTTGAGCCCATTTTAGTTATGGAGGTAGACTCCTCCTTCTGGGGTCTTCTTTTTTTTTTTTTTTAAGATTTTTATCATTTTTTTTATGCATACAAGAACTGGGGTGTAGGCCAGAGGTGCGGAGGTGAGAGGATTCACCCCCAACAGAGTGGGGAGCAGAACAGGTGAATCTACTGAAATACACTGCTGAGGGGAGCAGCGGGCAAGACAGGAGAGGTCTGCTGTGCCATGTGGGTCAGCTCCCTGGCTGAGGATCGAATTCATGCCACAGTAACTGCCTATAGCTTGACAGTGCTGAGACTTAAGCCCTGCACCACAAGGGAGGCCCTTCTTCTGGGTTCCAAAGAGGTGGACACCATGAGAGAGGCACACTGCAGGCTCAGTGATGTGTGGCTTGAAGTGGCCACCTTTGTTTTCTTTAAAATCAGTATGTTATATTTGAATAAGTGCTCATGGCTTGCAAAGCATCTTCACAATCTGACTAGATCCTGTCAAAACTTCAGAAATAGGAGAAGTAAAAACAATGAGTCATTGAAGTAGTAATTAAAGTTTGTTGTGCACATATTAAGCAGTTCTTGAACCCAGAGCATTTAAATCAACTGTTACTGGGCATGGGTGAGGGGCACCCCAGAACCCCCAAATCTGCCTGCTCTGAATAGTTTCTGCCATCTGCTGCATCAAGACAAAACATTAGTCTCGTATGTTAAGACCTTTAATGGAAAAGAACTTTAGTACAATTAGTGTGCGATAAAGAGAAGAGAAAAAATAGTTTTAAAATTGAGCACCCCAAATTACCCATGCTCTCATGAGGCATGATTGCAAACCAGTAGGTAGGCAGAAAAGCCAGGAAGCAGCATTTGTTCTGTCCCCTGACCCCTGTATGAAAAAGGACACTGTGCCTCTCTTTCATGACTTTGACAGGAAGAAATCTATGATTTAGCGAGCTTTTTGAGGAAAGTGAACCAGTCTGAGATAACAAGTAAACAAAAGAACTAATGTATCCCTGTTCTCTTCTGCCCCCTAGAGGAGAGAATGCTCCATGATTAGAGACGTGAATCATAAGCGTTTGCAATAAAACAGTAGAGATGGAACTGGGGTTCTCAGCCAGGTTCTCTCACTGTACCGACCTGTGTTTCAACCTGAAGGTCACACAGCGGCACAGAGGGTGTAGGCCTGGCAATGGCTAAGGGGCAGTGCTGTTGGGTCTTTCTTCCACATTGACCTGTTAAGACAGGTGAGTTACAATATTTATTAGCAGGTTAGCAGCAACCTAATCTACCATGTGTGTCTTACCCCTCGTTTCCCTGATAATACTTACTTATCATGGGGTTTTAAAGAGATTGACATAGTCTTTATATCGCTAAATGATTATGTGATTCATAATTAAATTTTTTTTAACCCTTACCTGTGAGCCCGGCAGAGGGGAAAGGCAAGGAAGACTCTTTCAGGAAGGGTCCTGTGGCTGGAGGATCTCAGGTGGCCTGGAAGTTGGAGTGAGACCTCACTTCTTCATGTTGGCCTCTTCACGGGCCTGCGCATCTGTAGTGCCAGCAAGGCGCGGCTCAGGTTCTCTATGATTCAGGCAGATGGGTAAAGCAGGAGGGTTGGAGCCCTCGGTGGCTTTTTCAGGCTTTTAATCATCTTTTGCAGTGAGGCAACCAGGTGCAGGGCAGGCGGGGGGGTGGGGGAGCAGGAGGCTGGCAGGCCTCCCAGCCCCTGGTGAATCTTCACTCTCTCTGGGCTCTCTGCCGCCATGCTCTGCTCTCTGATTTTGCTGCTGCTGCTCTCTGTGATGCCGCCCTTATAAGCCCAGTCGCTCCAGGCCCAGGTGCACCCACTCACGCAAGCCCACACCCTGCTTCAGGTGCCCGCCATCAGGCATTTGTGTAGGACTGCAGGGGTCTATCATTGGTGGGAGGGTGGAAAATCCTGATCATTCTTTCATTTACCCTGCAACATCCCATTCATTAGAAATGCTTTTACCAAATGCAGTTAGCAAGTGCAGTCCTCATTGAAGAGGAGGGGAATCACACTTTTGTTTTAAGGGAAGAGGTGTCACAAGATGGGGGACATGTTCAAAATGGCCATATTTGGTACAATGTGGGGTCAAAATTAAACTGAGGGGATCATTCTACTAGATCCCAGTGAGTATGTACAGATAACTTCTAGACTGAGTGAATTAACTCCAACCCAGTTTTTATCTGTTTAGTGACTGGCTAGTCCAGACTTCTGTTGACCCAAGGCTGTGTTTCTTTTCCTAACTCATGTTTTTCCTATTTCCTGCTAAGAAGACAGAGAAGAAATTACAAATGCTTACCTTCACTTTCATAATTTATCAGTAGTTGAAAAGTTTGCAGGGCAAGAGGTTGAAACTTGGTTGAAGCCATGAGTCTTTGAATTATCTGTGACTGGCTAGACTTCATATTGATCCCACTTAGGGTAGAGAACTGAGAACTCACAGTCAATAGACTGGGCCTCAGAGCACCACCTGCTGCCTGCTGAGCTTTTCTCACTCCATTGTTGTTTCCATGTTTGCTTTTTTCCAGAGGTACTTCGGGGCACCTTCACCTCCCTGGGCTATGACGTCCAGCTTCACCTCTATCAAAGTGTGAACCACATAATCCAAACCCTCCGCCAAGTGGCCGGTTCGCCCCAACACCGGGACTATGACAGCTTTGTGTGTATCCTGGTGAGCCGAGGGTGCTCCCAGAGCGTGTTTGGAGTGGATGAGACTCGCTCCGGGTTCTCTTTGGAGCAGATCAGGAAGATGTTCATGGGGGACGCATGCCCTTCCCTCTTAGGGAAGCCAAAACTCTTTTTTATTCAGAACTACGTGGTTTCAGAGAGCCAGCAGGAGGACAGCAGCCTCCTGGAGGTCGACAGCCCGGCAGTGAATAACGCGGAAGCCACGGACAGGCAGGCTGGGCCGTGCACAATTCACCGGGAAGCCGACTTCTTCTGGAGCCTGTGCAGAGCGGACGTGTTCCTGCTGGAGTGCCCCTCCGCTAAGCCCTCTGTGTACCTGCGGTACCTCTCCCAGAAGCTGAGGCAGGACAGGTGAGCCCCCGGGCTGTGGCGACCCCTGGATCGCAGGTTTCCTTCCCTCCTTCCTTCTTTCCCTCTCGTTCTTTCTCTCTTATTTATTTATACATACAAGCTGGGGTGCAGGCCAGAGGTGTGGGGCGGTGAGAGGATTCACCAGAGACAGACTGGGGAGCAGAACAGGAAGACTGACCGAAGTACATTGCTGAGGGGAGCAGCAGGTGAGACAGGAGAGGTCTGTTGTGCCATGTGGGGAGCTCTCTGGCCGGGGATTGAACCCGCGCTGCAGTGGCTGCGGATAGCTTCACAGGCTGAGACCTAACCTGGTGTGCTACCAGGGAGGCTCGACGTGTATTTTTAAAATCCTTGATGCGTCTTCTCAGGACACTTAGATCAGTTTTGTAGGACACTGCCTGAGTCCCCAAATTCTTACCCACTTTGCCTGCTTTTTTATTTCCCCAAGTCTTAACAGATTGATAAGTGAAACACGTTATCTGACTGTTCAGGCCTTGTATATCTTTGTTATGTAGACATTTTTGATATTTATTGGCAAGGATTTTTTCAAAGGAAAACATTTGTGACTGGTCTCATGTAAGCTGAATGAAACCACGATGTACCTCCAGGGTAAGGTTAGCAGTCCTTTTTTACTTCCCCCTTAATTACAATTGAGAAAGAGATTTCTGAGCCACCTGGCAAATGTATTCTGTTGTAGCTCTGGGGACCCTGGGAATTACTCTCATGGTCCCAGCCCCTCAGTGGTTACTTAGGAGCATGGAGGGTTGGAACAGCAGCGATTCAGTCTTCCAGGGAGATGCTCTGTGGGTGAGTGGTATTATCTACCTTTTACGTCCATACCTCATTCACTTAGGTGATCCAGGTGGGTCACTGGCTGGGGTGTTCCCAGGGTAAAACAGTTACCAGTTGGGGGAGGAGACTGTGGTCACTGGCCCACAGCGATCCAGTCTGAATTACTAAACAGCTTGTAGAGTATTTAGAAAGGAACAGCCTCAAAGCTCTTTCACATCTGTTGACAATGTCACCCTAATGACAGTCTGTCTTCTCTTTGAATTTGCATGACATTCATTTTTGCCTTTCTTGTTCCCTCCAGTGAACGCCCTCTCCTGGATCTCCACCTTGAACTCAACGACTGTGTGTATGATTGGAACAGCAGAGTGTCTGCTAAGGAGAAGTACTGCGTCTGGCTGCAACACACTCTGAGAAAGAAACTCATCCTTTCTTATAAATGAAACACCAGAAGCTCTGCTAAGCCCTGCTTCGCCCTCAGTCTCCATCGCTTGTCAGAGTAGCCTGCAAGCGAGTGCGCATAAGCGATGAGCATGAGGTGAGGCCCCGGTCCATGCTGAAAGGACCCTTGGGGAGGAATGCTCAGACTTGAAGGGTCTGAGCTTCGAAGAGGAGGTATTGATCTCTTGCTGAAACAATATTTGCATGAAAGAGCTCTTTAGGTCAATGTCAGAAAGGAAAAGGCTTGGAAACTTTAAAAACCTAGCACTGGTGGAACTGGGCATCTCAGGACCATGTTGCCTTCCATTGTAACAGCCAAGCAGAAGGCTCCATAGGTGCTCATTTGGAGTGCTTGCAGTCACAGAATAACCCGTGGGAACCCATACTCTATATAGAAAAGAAAAACCAAAACACAAAGCAATTAAATTAGAATATAACAAATACTTAAAATCTTACCTACCGAAGCAGCAACAGTTACCCAAAACTTTGGTGTATTGTCTTGCCGAAAGGTTTTTCAGTTTTCACATTTGTATTGGCACCACTGGAGAGAGGCCCTCCTCCCAGTCAATGGAGTTGCTCATGGTCATTCCAACCTTGGGCCCGGGGCTCGGAGAGTATCTAGAAACATTGGACATGTCCCTGGCATTTCCGTGGGACACAGAGTGTGATTTGGTTTTTTTGGATGGTGTACTTTGTGTAGGGGCTGAGAGGAGGCGGAATTATAGGCTCCGAGTCCCCTAGTAGTGAAAAGTGCAACCAGCACCAGTTCATTGGCCCAGTCATTCCTGAGGAAGGCAGTGAGTCTGGCTGCCATCTTGGTCTCAGCAGCCTGCAATTTATGTCCCATACACAAGATCTGGAGGTAAGACAACGTGTCTTAGTCAATTTGGGCTGATGATAACCAATTACCATAGACTGGATAGCTGAAACAAACATTTATTCTCCCAGTTCTAAAGACTGAAGTCCAGGTCAAGATGTTGGCAAATCTGGTGTCTGGTGAGACCCTGCTTCTAGGCTTGCAGGTGATCATCGTCTGGCTCTGTCCTTGCAGAGAGCAAAGAGAGAGAGGAAGCCAGTTCTTCTCTGTCTCTTTCTTTGAGGCCACTAATCCCATTCATGAGGGCTTCACTCTCATGAACTAATCACGTCCCAAAGGCTTCCTTGGTGGTTAGGATTTCAACCTTTGAATTTAGGGTGGATACAAAGGATTCTATCCTTAATGTTGGCAAAGATGCTCTGTCAGAATGGGGCTCTAGGTAGTACACTGTGGATTCTGCCTAAAAGTCATATTTACTTTTTAATCTTTTAAAAGATCTCAGAAGTTGTTCTGTTCTTCAGTGCACAGCAACCTTGAAAGTGCCCTCTGTCATTTCTCTTCACTTTGTTTTTCCTTTTGCCCTTCAACCCTGATGCCTGTGGCCTCTTTCCCCAGCCTTTGTCATAGGCTAGCCCTCTAGTGTATTTGATGTAGGTCCTCAAATATGCATGTGGTCAACCTTATCAAGTGAGTTTTATAAACTTGTGTTTTTCACTTATGCAAATGACACGCTATAAAAACAAAACACCAGTCCATAACACTGGTAGCTTGTCCATTCATCTTGGGACTTGTGGTATCTAATTGCTAATCAGGCACATCAGCTACACCTTCCTTTCCTGGATGTGATAACATGTCCTAAAAGGAGACCACTGTTTTAAAATCTCACTTAAACACTTTTAAAAATTTATTTATTTTCATATATTTTTAAGTTGGTTTTAAGTGGTATGTGTCTCTGTGCTGTTTTGACATGATTACTAAACAAAGGTTGGCAAGCATGGAAAGAACAGTTTTCAGACTATTTATAAGTAGTTATTTCTTCTTTAATATTTTTTTATCCTTATTTTGGTGAGTCCTGTTTGCCTGATGATCTTTGAAATGCGTATTGCTGAGGGATGCCTGTAGAAATAATGTATATGCTTGGTCTTGAGTCAGAACTCGTGTTCATTATTAGAGAGGGAAACTGTTTGAGAGGGATTTTTTTTTAAAGATTTATTTATTTATGCATACAAGAGCTGGGGTGTAGGCCAGAAGTGGGGCGGCGGGCGGTGAGAGGATTCACCAGAGACAGAGCGGGGAGCAGAACAGGCAGATTGACTGAAGTACACTGCTGAGGGGAACAGTGGGTGAGGCAGGAGAGGTCTGCTGCACCATGTGGGAAGCTTCCTGGCTGGGGATTGAACTCCTGCTGGATAGCTTCATAGTGCTGAGACTTAATCCCTTGCGCCACCAGGCAGGCACCTGTTTGAGAGGGATCTTTGGTGTCCTTCTCTGAGAGCAGGCAGAATTATAGGCACCAAGTCCCCTAGTTGTGAAGGATGCACCAGCACCCAGACCAGGAAAAGCATTTTCTACTTTATCTTTATTATTATTATTATTTTTATTAACTAAGGGGGCATATTGTTATAACATTTTGGGTGGAATAATTGCTACTTTTACAAGTAACTTTCCTCAGAATGCTTCTTTGGCTCACAAGCATACAATGAAAGATATAGTATTTATATTACTTAATGGTTTTATGTATTTTTATATATTACTAAGAAAACAAACAATAGCTTGATACATTTAGCAAATTTTAGCAAATTAGATTTCTGTATGGACATAATGATGGCAAACTTTTTTCTTTTTTTTTTAGATTTATTTATGCATACAAGTTGGGGTACAGGCCAGAGGCATGGGGCGGTGAGAGGGTTCACCAGAGATAGAGTGGGGAGCAGAACAGGCAGATCAGAAATACACTGCTGAGGGGAGCAGCGGGCGAGGCAGGAGAGATCTGCCACGCCATGTGGGATTCTCCCTGGCCGGGCGTCGAACTCGCGTTGCCGCTGCCGACAGCTCCACAGCGCAGCTCTTAACTGCTGCGCCACCAGGGAGGCCCAAT